>VUQR01021911.1:5447-20993 GCA_015108515.1 Hemichromis elongatus
AGCGCCCGCCCCCCCCCCCCCCCCCCCCCCCCCAGCAAGTACTGCATCGAAGACTTTTGTTATTTTATGTGCTCTAAAAGACGTTGGAGAAACACAAAAAAATCGGCGCGTGGAAAGCAAATTGTTCCTTTATTCTCTTACTCCCATCGAGATGCATCCCATTTTTCAAAAGTGACAGGAACTTCAGCAAGAGGCCTCGAAACCTCTTCAAATAACAGACGGAGAAGAACAAAACAACAAAGTGAAACAAGATGTTCAGCTACCTCTTTACTCCTCGAGTACAGTGGTGTCTTTGTCTTGTTGGAGATACTGAAATGAAGGGGTGCGCTGCTGTCATCCTGCAGAGCGTTTTTACTCAGAATCGCCCTCTCATGCATGTCACTCATCCTTCAAAGTGCACGTGGTATCTTGTGCTTTCAGGGCTGCCTTGTTCAGAAGCCAAAGTGTCGACCCACCCAATACCTGACTTTTTATTTTCTCCCTGCAGACCCAAGAGCTTGAACACAATCACCGCCAGTCTCTCCGCCGTAGACTCGCGTCTGTGAGGAGAATAGAAATTAAGCAACTTTGTGTTTTTCATCATCTGTTGCATAAAATGGAATCTGGTCTGGTTATGAGTTGATTATTTCTTATTGAAAAGTACAAAAAGGCTTACAAAATATGAAAGAATATAAATGAGAAATTAAACAGTGAACAGTAAGAAACTTCATGAGGATTAAATTATGTCCATTAAAATACATAAGCAGTTCTCCGTGAAGCCCTGATATGTGTTTTTGTGTGCTGCGTGAAGTTATGTGTTGTACAAGATGCTTCATTCTTACCCCCATGTGAAAAGAAAAATGGATAAATCAGCAGTTTTCTAACTAATGTGAGAGGAAAAAACCATTGCACTGACCACAGGAATTAGCTCAAAATGAAACAAAGAGCACAGTGTAGGGGGATTGGCCCAGGCCACACGGCCCCGTGTTAGCTAAATGAGTATACTGTGGCTGTAGCTGCAGCCTTTCATGCCACTGGGCTTTGTAATAACTCTTGTTCTCTAAAAATGCCCATTAGCCAACTTGCTGCTCATTTCATTTCCAGGATTAGACGTGGAGCACATAGGTCCCATTGTACTTTGGAGGAAGTACACAGATCAGCTGTACACAGCGGTAGCATTAACCCCTCTCCTGCTCCTGTACTTACACCCTAAACTGCACGCTTGAGAGGACAATAGCGAAATAAGAGTTAGGAAATACATTTAGAGGATCTAGAGTATTCATCAACCTTATACTATTACACTAAGAAGCAGCTACATTTCAGAGGATTGCACTGCTGTGATTCCAACAAAATATAGAGTTGAATTATTTCTATGTCACCATATGGCTAATTTGAATCTAATTCAAATGTAAATGTTAATGAAGTGATGAGAATCAGTTAAAAGAAAAATCCAGTAATAAAATAAACATATTTGTAACATTTTTTAAAAGAGAAAGGGATTCTAAGCATACTAGTGCTCTTTAGAAAGCATAAATCACTTATATTTGCACATAATAACGTAATAATTTCAGAAAAAAAACAAATTTAGCAAGTTTCAATATTAATAGCCCCTTCTTATTGAGCCATAGCACAAACCACTGCTGTGCAGTGATGCATTTTAACCTTGTGATGCTCGATCCTTGTAAATTGGGTTATCGCCCAATTTACACACAGCAAGGGTTTGAGCGGTCACTCAAGAAAGCATCGTACCAAAAACATAAGAGATCATTTTAAACTTAAGAAAATTGATGCTCACAGAGCAGGAGATGGATATACAAAGTTATCACTGCATACAAGTGTTAAGAATACCACACAATGAACTGGTTAGAGATGTGCCCAAAGACTTCAGAACCACTACCAAGACTCTACTGAATGACTTGACATTCACTGGAATGCTGTTCAGGTTTGGACTGGAGGAAAACTCCTTCAAGCTAGATGGCTGTATGAGTCGTAAAGATTATGTGTTATTATTCCTGTGGGGATAATTCAGTGTGTCTGGAACTGGAAATCTCATCAAGATGGAAGGAATTGTAGAGAAAGAAAGACTTTTTTCATTGAAAACAATTCAACTTCCTTCATAATGAAGGAAGTTGAACTGAGACTTGAGCAACTAAGTAAGAAAGAAACCTGCACAGTTGAATTTACTGTGCAGAAATTTGTGGCATAAAATCGGCTCTTAAAAACAATAATACATTTTTTAAAAAAAAAACAGTTAGCTATACAAGGATTGTAAAATTAAAGAAAAATGCAAGTAGTGAATAGATATTTTGTTACAGTTGTGAGCTTTAGTGTTGGATCAGAGTTTTTGAGCAGTATGTTATATGTGGAAAACGGACGAAAGACGCATGACAGCGGAGTCAAAGTAAAAAAAGAAGGCACGCGCATTTTTTACTTCTAATGTCACTATTAATTTAATAAAAATGCAGAAGTATGTGGGAATAAGTGCACCTCATGATTCAGCAGCTTGCAGAACCACCTTTAGCAGCAATAACTTTAAGTGATCCTTTTCTGAGTAACTTTATCAGTCTTTCCGAGCATTGTGAAGAAATTCCTTCACGCTCAGCTTTCTTAAGGTCCCGCTACAGCATTTCAATGAGGTCTGAACTTTGACTGGCTCCTTGCTATATCTTAAATCTTTTCTTTTTCAGTCATCCTGTTGTAGGTTTGCTGCTGTGCTTGGGATCGTCTTCTTGTTTGGGCCAAGCTTTAGCTGTCAAAGAGGTGGTATACAGAGGAGTTTGCTCAGTGATTGTAAGACTCTCAGGCCCTTGATTACAAAGCAAGCCCAAGTATGCTGTGTTTGGTTTTCACTAAATGTGTGTGCTGTACATTATTGCCTGGCATATTAATTTTTATCCAATCGATCCAAAGGACAGTCTTGTAGTTTGTTCTGTTGCTATTTTGCCATTTTCTGGTGAATACGCTGTCTCGTCTTGGCAACCCTTCAGTCCTTTTTGCAGTTTCTCTGATGCACAGCCTGACTTTAGGGGAAAATTCCCAGGACATTCACTCCTGGAAAGAATGGGAACTATTTTCAGTGTTTTCCAATTGCAAATAATCTTTCTCACTGCAGAAAAAATGGACTTCTAATTGTTTGGAAATGGCAATATAACCCTTCCTCAAACCTGACGGGCAGCAGCAATTACTTTATTTCCCTAAGATCACTGCTGTCTTTCCTCCTTGGCATTGTGTTAACACGCAGTTGAATGCTCCAAACCAGCAAACTGCCAAAACTTCTAGATCCAAGTCTTGCCACTTGGCAGCCAACATGGCAACACTACTGTTTTTTTTTTGTTTTTTTTTGGCTGAACCCCCTTTCTTTTTTTCTACTTTTCCCAGCATCAGCTTTCCAGCAGCACAAACAGGCCCAACGATACTGTACTGCACTGGGTGCAGCAATGAATTGGTATGCCTGCCAGCACACAGCTGAAAGTGTTATCAACCTCAAAGGTGCACATGCTTCATGTTTCCAGGCTTCATTGTTGATTGGTAGAGCGGGGCAGGTGCAATCTGTAGCATTTAGGAGTTCTCCTTTATTTTTCTGTTAGGGATACTTTGAGTGCCACAGCTCTCTCATATAATTTGCCTGATGGGAATTTATTGGAAGGTTTAAATACACACATTACTTGACCTTTATTCAGGACTGTCCTTTAATGCAGTAGTTGTTCCATAATCAGTGAGTGTATAGCTTGGAGAAGGTGAAAACATTTAATTAAGTAATAATATTGTTCACATTTTGTGATTAGTTCCAGTGCTGGAGGAGACTGGAGGCCACATACGGTGCCTGAACTGTGCCAAAATCAACAAAAAAAGTGGAGAAGGGATTAAGTCACCAATCCACATGCTTGCACGATGGCATATCTTACAGTTTCTCCATTTATTCTGAGCTCTTCATCGGTGAGCCAGGGGGTAATGAACGGGGGAGCAGTACAAAAAGTAATCTTTTACACCTTTGCATAGCACAAAGGCTTTGCTGGAGATAAGCTCACATGGCGCAGCATGAAAATAATATGAAATACTGCGTGCTTCAAAAGAAAAAGTTTGAGAGATCTTAGAAGATATAAACAAGCTTATAATTTACACATTCAGGTATCGAACATAAAAAGCCAATATGTATGCATACATGACTTTTAAATGTAGCAGGATTAGGACTTAGGCTGTGAAATAAAAGCTTTGGGTAAATTCAGTGTTGGAACATGTGGGTGGTACATGATTGAGGGGATCCTGTGGTTCATTTACTCACTTCTTTTTGCACATAACAGGTAGCTGCTACATTCATAAATCAGCAGGTGATGGATGGAGAGTGGAAAAGCACTCAAAGGCTGGAGGAGTGATGGACACATGAAGAGAAAGGCGAGACAGGAGTCGAGAGGAAGACAGCAGAGCGTTAGGAAGGAGACAAAGGGAAGGAATGGAGCGGCGGGATGTGAGAGAAAATAAAGCAAGCCTGAAGATGGAAAAGGAGAGGGAGAATAATAGAACAGCGAGGAGTCGAGAAGGGGTGTTGCAGCAAGCTGGGAGCACAGTTTGCATGGCTCCACTCTATGGGGGACTTTAATTACTTTTCAGCGTCACTGCTTCTCCTGGTCATGAGCTACATGCTCCGATCACCAGCCTCTGATTATCAAGCCTTTGTGAGGGCCTCCACCCGCTGTCAGGCTGTAATTACGTTTGCGCTGGAGAGCGTCTCAGCATGTCAGAAAGCTTACAAAGCCATTATCCAAGTGCTCTCTTTTTTTGCAGGCGTGAACTCCTCTGTGCCGAGGAACTCAAAGGTGAAGGCCTTTACATACATCAAGTGTGTTAAATGTTATTTTCAGATTTTTCTTTTTTGTTTTTTTAAGGGGAATTACTTCAGTTTCCATCTGTTATCGCAGGATTAGGTTAAAGAAAATAAGTTTTCAAGGCTAACTTTGAAAGAGAAGAGTAAAAATGGGAACTGATTGCGAGAATAAGTGAGATGATTCATAGTGAGACTGCATCGTTGTGAAACTGTTAACTATGCTCAGTCATTCTTCTAACAAAGGGAACTGCTGCCTCACGCAACCACCTTTCTTCACTGTGTAGTTTAAAAAATGCCTTAAATATAAGAATAAAGTCATTTCAAACACACCTGTCCCCGTGCTCATGATGTGTGGATACATTTGCAGAAGGCCTTGATCGGTCTCCAACACACTACACTGTGATTCACCAACTTTCCTCTCTTATCACCTTTTTTTTTTTTTATTTGCGCTCTTAGACTTTTCTCTTTTCCTTCCTCATTCAAGCATGCTGTTTTTCATCCTCCAGCTATACTCAATGAAGTGTAACACCTACTGCACTTAGTACCGTCTTTAGAGTTTGGAGAAAGAAAGAAAAAAAAAGCAATTTTCATTTCGTTGCACTGCTGCAATGCATTTTAAAAAATCAGCCTTACTCTACTCCAGGATCATCTGAAACATAAAGTGATCATTCAGGAAAGTTTTATGTTTCCATCAATGAGTTAACGACATTGTTTTGCTATGTGGCATACCCCAAGTATCAGCAGCAGGTCCTATTAATTTTGCTGTGAAAAAGCATCTAATGCACTGTGATATTTTTTAGCACATATATCTGTAATTTACACTGAAAACGCACAACTATGTTTCTCCTTTAAACTGGAGGGGAGCACGTAACCTCTCTTTTATTCTCTTTCATAACCTCATTACTCCAATTGGGATGCAACCACAGACTGTATATAAAAGATGGATGGGCTTAGGGCAACATCACCTCTTGCTTTGTGGACTACTGTTGAAGTCTCAACAGTAGCTTTGAGGCCACCTAGATGTTGACTTTTTGAGCTAAATTTTGCCATTTAGATGTGAAGGTACTACATTTCAGTACAGTGAAAAAGAAAGCACACGCTCCTTCAGGTCTAAGGTTTTTATAAATAAGGACATGATAAAACAACGCAGAGCAGGCCTGAAAATGAGGTAAATGCAACCTCAGATGAACAGCAGCATGTACAGTTATTATGAAGGCGGAAACTATTCTCAGAGGTCCTAACTTATGCTGTACCAAGCTGTACACGTACCATGAAATGCTGTGAAGTTGGGCAAATTCAGATGCGAGTCTACTGAGTCTGACCCAATTTGCGAACCCGCCTTAAGTAGCGACTGGATTAACTGCATTTTTTGGCTTCATTTTTCAGCACCAGCGGTTGCTACTTGACTCTAACCCTTGTGTCTTCTTCTAATTTCCGACAAACAGATAAACCTTGCTTGACACCTCACAATCGTGCCATTACCTGCACTTGTCCGAAGGGCACACCTCTCTCAGACATGTCATAAATCTGCACAGGGTCTCTGAGCCCCGTCCTTCCCTTACAGTCCAGGGTCTGCCTGCAGAGGAAAATTAAAACTGCCGGACACCGTGCTCAACCCCACCAAAGTCAAAACGTTTAAGCTTGTTGCACTCGTCAAGATTGGACAGATATGCATTATTTAAAAGTAAAGACACATCACATTACTCACTGAATTTACTGTGAAAGGAAAGGACAGTGTCATAGTTCACTTTTCATACTTTTATGCCAATTTTATTCACTTCAGGTCAGACTAAACCAGTTAAGAAACTAATAGACAACTGATGACAAGATCTACATTTAATTCTGAAAGCATACGAGACAAAGTTGTGGCATACCTTTAATTAAACAAGTTATGACACTGACATGGTTTAGGGCAGCGTGTCGTTTAAGGTCAGCCACTGGCACATTATAAATCCCAAATGCCAGTCTCTTTAGAGGAGCTTTAAAGTGGAGAAATGAACTTAAGTCTCACAGCAGACCTTGAGGTAATTTTACCACTGAGCACACACACTGCTGTGAGGATTAAAAGGTGCAGGTCTGAGAACCATACAAGCTAGGCTGTATGCGGAGAACAAAACCTGGCAACCCAGAAAACTGCGTTTGTGTTCGAGATGAAAACAAAACAATGCAGTAAAACAGCCCTCGTCACAAAACACATTATCACTCCAGAGAATTATTTTAAATAAAATATTTATTTGAAGCGTTAGAAATGTCACAGTTGTGCTTGGGGCATCCTGCGATGGGGATTACAGCACAGGGTGGGTTCAGATTGTTAAGCTGCACATTTTTATGGATTACAGTCATGTGGAAAAGGAAATTAAAGAATTTCTGCAGCAGGTGCAGAGAGGAAATAAGTATCTGAAGGCTCTGTGTCAATACAGCAGGAACAGGCACCTTGTTTCCGTATTTGATCAATTGCATATTTGATCAGCGAGTCAGTAAAACAGACTAGCCTGTAACATGATGATAGTCATCTGAGATTATATGTACCTAAATTTAATCCATGCTAAGGGGTTTGATGATTTTTATCAAGCCCTGACGCCTTAGAATTGATACCATGTTGGATGCTAACAGACCCTTACCCAGACATTAGACATGGACCATCTATGCTCTCACACAGCACACTGACTTTAAACTTCTCACATTTGCTTGTTGCCTTACGGTTGTTGAGCTGTACATTTAACAGTTTTTAACCTAGTAACATGAGCAGCACCTCCCAGACAAAGGCTAGTCTGCTTTGCTGACTCATTGTTTTATGCAAAACGAGCATACAAAATAATACAAATAAGGAAACGACGAGAAACTTCTGTTGGTACCTGGTGTTTTAGCATCACTGTCAAATTAGACCAAGACCATAATCTAAAAGATTCTAAAATTCTTAGTAAAAAATTAAATAAAGAGGTAATATGGGTTAAAATTTTCTTTAATTTTGAACCAAGAGATAAAGTAACTGTCTTCGTTAATACCAGTGTCCTCGCCAAGTTTCAGCTCACCACTTATCAAATCTCCTTTGGCCAGTAGTCCAACTTTCAGCTGAGTGTCACTGGCTTCTGATATATCCTGCTAATCGTGAAGGAAACAGACAAAAGAGGCAGGAACATAGCTTCCTTGGCACAGTTAACACAGGAGATTTAGAAGGAAGACGGTTAACTAGCTCCCTGATTTCCACTACTTGGCTCAGCTGTCTGTTCGTAAAGCCTGACTGGAACTACTGCTTATGTGAAGCTCTGTATCCTGGCAACCGTAGAAATGGCCAGGAGATGTGATTGGGAGTTATCTCTGGCCTGAAGCTAAAACATCTCCGGGGGTGATTTCTAAGGCACAAATATGTCACATTTCAAACCCCCTCTTCGGTCAAACACGTCCATTGTTAAGAGCAGTAAAACTCCAGGCCTGGAGTTCCTTTAAATACGCTTCATTACACTCACAATTTACATAGCAAGTAATATCTTCTCTGAGCACATGGGTGGCAGATATACTAAAGGCTCCTCGTACGAAATGTTTTCTGGTTTGTTTTTTCTTTTCCCATCGAGAGCTAAATGTGTCAGCCACCTTTGATTGCTCCCATGCGTTATCGCAGCCGCGAGCCTCTTTCTCGTGTTCAGCGTGTGTGCTTACGTCTCAGCAAAGGCAACCATCAGAGGATCCTGCGTTCCCCGAACAAACCTTCCTGACACATGACAAGATTTTTGTCAAGCTTCTCCTATAAGGCGGGCAATGCTACCAATTACCTTCGTCGAGCCAGCCGACCAGCCATCCCGTCAGTCTGACAGATGACTTTGACCTCAGCAAACACAGACGGCTTCTCGTGGTTGACACATGCGGCTGCTGCTGAAGGGAAGGTTGACGGGTTGCAGCGCGGGTATGGAGGATGTGAAACTTATTCTCATGCCGAATCCAGTACAGTACAAGCCTCCAGGCAGGCAAGGACAGGTGGCTTGCCTTGATGCAGGTTTCGTTCGACCCCCTAGAACAAATGCACCGCTACGTAGTCTGTTCACAAACACACTCACATACGCACACACTGACATATTCCCTCTAATGATAGGGTTCATAACCTGCTTCCTGCTGGGGCTTGAGAGCTCGCCCATACTGTTACAGAGCCGTGAGCCATGCGATCTCCTGTGGGAAGAAGTGTTGAATGTGACGACTGCCTCGAGGTAGAAATGTCAATGTGAGGGCAATATTAACAAAGCTCATTCATAGAGCTACCCTTGGCAAAAAACACACTGAAAACCGCTTCACATAAAGCTGAAATAAAAACCTAACTGCAGCAATAAAACGCTCAACACCAAGAAAGAAAACAATAGCAGGACGTTTCCTTCTTCTTCTTGTAAACAATGTAAGTGATGGACTGTTTAACTCTGGAACCGTGCAGGCTCCCTTGTGTTTTTTTGATGAACTGCGTACCCACTCATTGTGTTTCAGTGGCTGGCTAACAGTTAAGATTTTAATCTCCACTCCACTAAAAAGCACCAGTATTCACTTGACTGTGTATCTTGTATGAACTGTGAGTTTTGGAAAGCATGTGTCCCAAATCCTGACTCCAAACATAGTTATTAACACTTCCTTTGATGGCACACGCTGTTTAAACACCCTCGTGTTAATCAGAATAAGGCTCTGCAGCCTTATTCCAACCCTCCAGCGCTCCCCACGCAAAGACCTCATCCTTTGTTTTTTTGTTGCTGCTGTTATTATCATAATCAACCCTCTTGCAGCAGTGGAATTTCCTCTCCTTTGGCTGACCCACCACAGGGCAGAGAGTGATGAAAATGCACCTCATGAGTGTGAGCTCATTATTCTGAGCCTTAACCACACTGTGAATACAAAAACAGAGTGAACTTACCTGGGTAGGAAACATCGTGCCCAATAAATAACAAAAGAGAATTATTTATGAAGAGGAGGGGCGGTTTGGTTTTGTTCTAGCTCTTTCCAGTTAATGACTATGTGTTCACTGCCACACTTCTAGAAAATCTGCGTCAAGCTGGATGCTTAAACGTCTAAAATTAGCTAAATATTTTCCCTCAGCAATTAGCAGGATTACTGTGCTTTAAATATTTGGTTCTAATTTTCTTTTTTCTCAAGTTTCACAGATAATTAACCAATGCATGCATATCTCACTAACATTTTACACTGATTGTCTTTGAATACTTTTAATTTGATGGTTTAGTTCATCGCATCTTTTTGTAAAATATGTTCTATCAGCAGGGACCTATGGATATCGATTAAAGCCTGATGCCCACTAGTGTTCTCCGTCACGTCGGCCTTGGGTTAGTATTGTGCTTCAAGGTTAGAATTTAAAAGGGTCTCTTGCATTTGCCTGGCAACACCTGCAGCTCAGGAGGTGGACCACATGGTGAGCACCTGACACACACCTTTTCACTAATGTGCTTCAGGAGGCAGAGCAGGTCAGCCATTAATTGGAAGGTCAGTGGTTCAATTCTGCTTCCTCCAGTGAGCATCTCAACATGTTTGGGGGACAAAACATTGGAGTCCGAAAAGCGATTAAAGTAGTCAAAGAGATACAAAAGCATGCTGTAAATGTTCATTTACAATCTCTTGACTCTTGCCCTTTCTTGACACAGATTAGATTATGTTAAGGAAACTGTATATATTATCATCTACTGTTTCTCTGCTTTAGATCATCATAAACCTAAATGGCTTTTTAGGTTTTTAGCTTTTTTGTGCACATTGCTCTCACAGAGCTAACTGCCATATTTAACGTGATACAACCACTGGCTGCTAGGGAAATATGCATTAACCAACTGGCTGGCGGTGGTTCCTCGAAGCTGTTGCCTCTGAAACTGGATTAAAAGAAAGTACTGCACCAAAAGCCTTCCTCTGTTTTGCCTGGAGCTTTTCATGTTTGTCTACAAGTACTCGCTAACTACTAGCCAAGCGGTAGCACAACTTCTGATGCAAACAGGAAATGAAGAAACTTTCAAAGTTAAAGTTGCGCCTCAGCAATGCAACCAACATGTTTCGAAAAGCAAACGCGCTTTAACCCTTTAAAGCCCCGTGTTTCTATTTGATACCTGGGTTTTTGTAGTTTTGAGACTTCTACATCATCAGCAGGACTTTTTTTTTATGCTCAAAAAATGATATAAATTGCACAACACATTTGAATGTAGCAAATATGATACAAATTAAAACTCATAAATGCAGATTAAAAATTTGATATATTTCTATATATTTTGTTAAAATTTTCAACAAATATTCAATTTCTAAAAAAAAATTAAGATTTCTGACAGTTATTTCATGGTTCAGGTTTTAAAGGGTTAAAGAGAGTAGCTGAACATGGAGATTTTTGAGGAATGCATGTTTTTCCCTAGTAACAGCTGGTTGCCAGGGGGTCACTGACCAGTCTGTTGTTCTGAGTTACCAGGACTTTAGCGATTACTTTTCCACTAACTAAAATGAAGCACCAACAACAACTCACAACCAGCGAGGTTTTTTGTTTGTTTGTTTGTTTTTCCTCATGACCAGTGTTTGCCAGATAGTCACACAATGGTCTCTAGGCCTGTATGACTTTGTGACACTTGATCCATGTCACCATGATTGCTGCACATCTAAAATGGCAGTCAGGTTAATGTCTTATAATTTGTGGTCACGTGTCTGCAAAACATCAGCAGTGTTTACTTGCATTTATGTATGCAGCATCAAACAGTTTTCACTTGAGCTCGTGCAATGATTTCCACTACAAAATTGTCTTATTTAATGCAGTGCGGCCTGAGGCCTGTGCTGTGAAGGAAATTCAACATACCCAGGATATTTTTGCCTTGCCTGCAATCCAGCTGAGCTGTTATGCAAAGGTGGTTATTAGCTCAATAAGTCATACAAAGGTTTTCAAACATAACAATAAGTGTGTTCACATGAACTCACAAAGAAGTACAGACCCACTGGCGGCAGAAAAGCTGATTTTGTAATAACAAAACCGTTTTATTAGAAAAACGTGAAGGGGTTAAACAGTAAGCCCAGACTGAAAGCATACCAGCTGCTGTAGACACATCAGTACAAATAGGATCACCTTGTACAAAAACAGAATTATTTAAAAATTGCTTGCAGCCTGAGAAAAGCCAGGATAAAGTTTCCTATTAATAATTTATATTTGTCACCAAATTATGCTGTTTAGTGGAGGACATAAACTTTAGACCCTCTAAAATTTTATCTCATCCTAATATCCATGCATTGAAGTCTAAGAGATCTTCCAGGAATGTTGACAAGACTATTAATTAGGCCGTAGGAATCGGTTTTGTACCCGTTGAGCTCTAAATGTGTATAAAATCTAATCTGGTGAAAGGATTTTGCCTTATAAGATAAAGGTGCCGTAAAGTGATCATTGTTGTGGCACAATATAAATAAACTAAATTGAACTGAAGTGAATTGTTAGATGTTTAACATAAGTTACCTTAATGATGCATATAATTCAACCACCTTCATAATACTGTAAAGTGTAGAAGTGAATTCATATACGATTTGATAAACAGAGATGTGTTTATGATGTAATAATATGTACATTTCTATTTATATTTACATGTTTACGTGTGTTGAATCTACCTCCTGCATTTATCTAAGTCGAGGACTTCCTGGCTTCTGATTGGTTAGGGAAGTCATGCGGGGAGTCAAAACAAGGAAGTTATGTTGTTGAGATCTGCTAAGTTATCTCTCTCCATCTTGCTATTTTTAATAATAATGAAAGATTTGGAACCATATAGTGAACCCTAGTAGTACAATACTAACATATCAGAGTTAGAAGTTACCCCAGTGAGCAGCATGGAGATGATCCCGCCTGACCCAAAGTAAAAAAAAGTGGTTCCTAGACCCAGAATATAACAAGGGACAAGAACACAATCTGAACTGTTATGATTCTTAAAGCCCTTTGATAGAATTATTATCAATAATAATCTTGATTTAGCGATTTAGAGAGCTGATATGGCTCTGTGGTTTTCAAACAAGATCAACATCTCATTTTGAAGCAGCCTTTATAACAGCATTAAGAGTCAGCTGTGGGATTGACGGCCTCATGTTAAAAATTCAAAACATATTAGCAGATTATTGATGATGTAGATAAAACGGGAAACACTGAAGCACCCATCCATGCATTCGCTTCCGTTTATCCTTCTCAGGGTCGTGGGGGGTGCTGGAGCCTATCCCAGCTGTCATAGGATGAGAGGCAGGGTACACCCTGGTCAGGTCGCTAGTCTGTCACAGGGCTAACACACAGAGACAGACAACCAGTCAACACTTGCACTCACATTCATTCCCCCATTCACACCTATGGGCAATTTGGAATGATCAATTAACCTATCCCCACTAAGTGCATGTCTTTGGACTGTGGGAGGAAGCCAGAGTACCCGGGAAGAACCCACGCAAACACGTGGAGAACATGGAAACTCCACACAGAAAGAAAGACCCCGGCCTGATGGTGGAATTGAACTCAGGACCTTCTTGCTGTGCGACAACAGTGCTAACCACCATGCCACCGTGCTGCCCCTGAAGTACCCTTCTTTAGTATTTAGAGAATTGGACCAATTCTTATTATGGTCGATTTACTCAGTTAGGAAGCTTTCTAAACAAATCTGACTACATTAACACAGCCTTGCTCCAGTCGTGTTACTCACCGGTTTGCAAATAAACCTAATTAGTTGTGAGATGTTCCAACAGGTGTTTATTTTTTATTTTTATTAATTTATTTGTCCTTGTTGCCCTTTTCTGAAACGCAAAGTTGGAGTTAAATTCCATATAAACATATTTCAGTTGCCGTCCTTTAATAAGTCTTTTTTCTTTCCTTTTTATCCATATCACTGTATCCTGTTCTTATTTCCACTTTACATGCTTTCACAAGATTGTAATTTAAAGTATATATAAATTATTAAATAAATCCACCTGAAGTAAAACAACTTTTACAAAGTGACATTTCTGAAGAGAGTGACACAGAGTTGGAGCCATGATAAAGGTCAGAGTTCACCCTCACATGTTGAGGAGGTGACTCGGCCAGCTGTTATCCTTGTGTGTGACACTTTTGGCATCTGGAAACCACAAATTTATGCAAATGAGCAGCAATTAGTTTGCGGATGCTCATTTGGCCTAATGTACTCCCCAGACATGACTAGAGATCAAAGACGAGATAGCCGAGGGGTTTCCAGGATAGGCTAAAATTTCATGAATACTGATATGTCGTGTAACATCCTGGCTGACCTCCACGCAGTCAGATTTCTGCAGAATTATGTACCATACCAGAGGAGTCAATTTTCTCTTTTGGCAAAACTGTTAGTGACAGCACCTCAACCGCCTGTGGAATCATTAGCAGAGGAAGCTCACCATACTGACACTATCTGAACAAATAGCCTCTCAGTAGAGACAGGTAAGGCAAAGCCTCAGACCCTGTGGAAAGTGATGTGAGTGGCTACCTCCTGAATGCTGATTAAGTCACAAGGGAGGGCATCCAAGTCCCAGCTGAATATCAACGATAAAATTAAAATCTCCCTACTTTCTTCAGTTTTGTCCTCGGTTTCCCCGAACCCCCGACCTCAGCTGCTTGAGTGAAAAATGAACAACAACCCAAGATCAGATTCTGAGAGTGATCGATTGCTATTCTGCTCCCATTTCACAAAGAAAATGATAATGACACGCATTTGGAGCAACACCTTGGTCCCCAGATCTCCAGACAGATGGCATGTGGCAGTTAGAGCATGCCCTCAGCTGCGTGCAGCTGCCCAGCAGAGAGAGGCTGTCGCTCAACCATCTACTCGTCCCCTACACTCCGTCGGCCATCAAAATTATACGACCAATATGCTCTCTTTCAGCGAAGGCTCAGGAGAACATGCAATTATAGCCCGTTTACATGATGTGCTCCATCCAGTATAACAGAAAGTGTGAATGTTTTGAGTTTATTTAGGACATAACCCTTGAAAAACACCAGATCAAAGTGGAGATTCATTAAGAGCGTGTGCTTTTCTTCATATTCATAATTTAATCCTTTCATGCAAACGTGCATCACTGAAAATGGCCAAAAATCAGCTGATGCAAACTGAAAAAATGGAGCAAAGTCGGAAATTACTTTTTTTTTGCTGGAAAATAACTGCAAGCAGATGACAGTCAAGACGCGCATACATTCATAATTAATGTGAAAATTGGCATTTTAGTGCAGCGCAATTTTCTGTGCTTTCAAGAGCATCGCACTTTGAACAAGTAATTACTCAGGCAGCTTCGTGAAAGTTGCTGTTAATTTGTTTGTTGGGAGAAAGCTGCAGACATACGAGGAGGAGAGGCAGAATTCAAACCAATTTTGGAGTACCGCTTTACTGCCTGCTACTCCTTTTTCTTGTCAGCCTTCTTGTGCTTTAAACAGCCTCTCAAGACTTTAAAACAGACTAATTATTTCAGACAGTGGCACTCCTGTGGCCTGGAGGGATCCAGCCCAATGCGGTCTGCGTGGAGACTGTCACATAATGAGGGCGCAAATGTTGGGATGCAGGCAGGGGAGCACAGTTCAGACCAGTTAGACACATGCACACTGATGGCAACACAATCTTTAGAGTGTTTGCAGAGCATTTCACGATATCACCTAATCTTTAATTCTATGTAATGTGCTCATCTTTGTTCAGCATTTGTTGTAAATGCATTAGACCCTTACATTGCTTTATCTAATGTTGTGTTTCTCTTGTTTTGCTGGTGCTGGGGGGGGGGGGGGGCTGGGGGGCGGC
>VUQR01021911.1:23556-39415 GCA_015108515.1 Hemichromis elongatus
ACCCTGCCCCTCGCCATGCGACAGAAACAGTCCAACGGATCTTTTGGGGAAAACAAGAAAAACCACATGATAGTGTTTTTCCCACTAGTCTAGCAATGGGCAGGCACAAAACAGGAGACTTCAAATCTGATTGGCTAACCAGGAACCGGTATAACAGTTTAAACACAGGTGATACTAATGAGGGCGGTTCATTTAAAAGCAGACAGGTGGACAGGTATAAGGAACAAATTACAACAGGAAAGTAAACAGGAAGTATCTGAAAGCCTTTCAAAATAAAATACACTAAAAATCACTGATAAATATGAAAGCATCAGGCTATACAACACAACAAGTCAAACCACTGATGCTCACCCCTCTTCTTCTGTATATATTTATGCTGTCACTTTCTACCTTAGCTTTTACTTTTATCCACTAATTGCTGTTCATGGCCTTCGGCAAAGGTCACACAGTCTCGCTTTCAAATGAACGTTGGATCCATCTCAGAATGGCCGCCTCATAAAATCCTCATTATTCACCACACCAGCAATCAGTCATTGTGATTTGCTGCACTGCGTTCCAGTTGATTTTGGCCTGATTAGTCATTTCTCTTTTCGGCCGTCTTTCAAGTATGACATCACGCTGTAATCCTTGTCCTCGAGGCACTGGGGAGTTTTTCTGGAATGACTCAAAAGACACAGAGAGTGGTGGCTGCGTTGCTCCCGTGGCTGTGTTATTCACTATCAAAAAAGCAGGCGAAATCAACAAAACCTTTTTCCCAGCATCCCCTCCCGTTTGTCTAGACAGGTCACGCCACAAAAACAACTGGGGCTGGAATATTAAAACATTCATATTCCTTTAGCGCTCACAAACTTTTTAATCGACTTTTTTTCTTTTTGGAATGAAACCGTGGCGACCCTCAGTGTGGGGCAGTTTGTTGGTCTTTTTAGTTTATTTTCTCATTACTAGTAAAAGCTGTGCTTTCGTGTGCCCTTGTAAATCTGTATGTTGCTGTCCTGTAGTGGATAAAACAAGGTTGCTTATTTAAAGGCACCGAACTGCAGATATTTTTACTGCTGTAAAAAGATACATTTTAATGGAATCAGTTGTACTTGTTACTTTTTTGTTGTTTGATAAGAACAAAAAAATGCAGGAATTCAAAAAGCTATTATGTTCTGTAGATAATAATTTTGTTATTGTGCTCTAGTCTTATCATCATAGAAGTAGTTGAGCATTTTAGGGAAAGTCACTTTCTTATAAAGACTTGGATGAAAAGATTCGTACTTATGCTACATTAAGCTACATTAAAAAAAGACACAGGGTGTGGATGTCAGTCTACTCCTTTAAATGAGATGTTTTTCCTGAAAACAGTGAGCGTAATGAATATTTGCCCTCAGGCCTCTGGTTATA
Organism: Hemichromis elongatus; assembly: GCA_015108515.1. NCBI lineage: Eukaryota > Metazoa > Chordata > Actinopteri > Cichliformes > Cichlidae > Hemichromis > Hemichromis elongatus. The sequence continues at coordinate 24,943 of VUQR01021911.1, forward strand.
GACTTTAAAGGAGTACATTGCAGTGCCTCATAATCCAAAACCAAGGACAATGATCTTACCAGCCATAACATTAAACAAGTGCTGCGAGTGTCTAACATCGCCATAAAAGTAATGAGCAGCAGTTGCGTTGCAAAATGAGATATTTTTGTGGGAAACGTGAAATATTTTACGATGAGCATTTTACTGATAGATGCTCTTTCAGTATCCAGGTGGTATTTCATGTCTTCTGAAGCATATATGTTGTTACATGGTGGCATGAATGGGCCGACAAAGATGTTCCACTAAAAGAAAGAAAAACAGAGCTACACATGCCTTACACAGTCACAGTCACATCCTTGAGTTGAAAGCTCCCTTGGTCCATTTATGAGGAAAATAATCTTGTTAGTAACTCTTTAAGAATCTTTAAATAAATATTAATCATCCTCCTTTTTTAATCTGTGTTCTCACAAAAGGAGTAAAGAAGCCTCCATGTGAGCCTCACAAAGTAGGATTTAAAGGGAAACTGATCTTTCTGATGTATGCTTATTAAAGATGGCAAATTGTCACAGTATGTGGAAAAAATCCCCATGAGCTAAAAGCTTCAGACTGCTCTAAACCATAGTGTCAGACAGCTTTTTTCTACTCTTGATTCTGTATGATGTCAGTGAGTGTGGGGTAGCCAATCAGGAAGGGAGGTCTCTTTTTTTTTCCCCAGACAGAGGAACTGAGGCACACTGAACTGTAACTCTTTTAGAGTCACTTTGCATGAGTCAAAGAATAAAATATGGAGCTGGGAATAAGTATAAGATTTGTCTTTTGGGCTGTTAATGTGTTTATGTGACTTCAACTAATCTCAACAAGTCATCAGCATTCTGTTATAACAAAGCCTACACAGTAATGGAAGCAGGCAGAGCTTCTAGCATTGGCAGTTCTAACTGGATTTCCGAGCTTTCACATCCCATCAGGTGAAAGGACCGAGGAGACGGTTAATTCTGGATGACTTCTGCTTCCCTGTAAGAGCAGTCAGACTGTACAGCAATCCTCGCATCTCCCATAAGAAGAAAAAGTCAAATGAAAATAAAGCACACTTGGTGATAAGAGTAAAGGTTCCACATTTGCTACCAGGAACATCACGGGAACACCTGAGTCACTCGTTTACAGTATACTGGCTCACATGTTGCTTAAGAACATAATTGTTTGAAAATGAAGCCTTTATGTAACTTTCTGACCATTTTTTTATATTACTGAAATATTCATTTAAATATGAGTTTTCATTTGCATTATATTTGCTAGATATGTCTTTTTTTTTAACCTGTTCTGCAATTTATTTAGATTTTTCAGGGGGTTTTTTGTGTCCACAGTGAGGCAAGAATCTAGGAATTTTCTCCTTTGCAGGGTTCACAAACAAAAAACCTCAGCTAACTTTAAATTAATTATCTTCAAGTTCATCTCCTTTAATATTGACCTAATCTGTCTGCAGTGCCACTCACATGGAGCCTGTTCCATCATTTTCACAGATATTAACTCTTTGCAGCCACAGCAGTAACATCTGCGCAGATCCACTCTTGTCTTGTTAAACGACTCTTGGCTCAATACGAAAGTGTGTAATATACTCTGGAAAGACTGAGCTCAACAACTGCTCTAAGGATGGTTTACAATGTCCTAATTTGATTAGAGTGCTGCAAAGAATGTGAAACCAACCTCTGGGAAAATGAAACAAAGTAGCTTTAAGAGCCCAGATATCTCTCAGAGTGGTGAACCACATGACCAAGGCTATTTTAGCATGTTGGTTCCTCCGATAGGTTTGACAGGATGTCGCATTTAAGTACAAGTTAAAAAAACATCAGAAAGCTTTGGTTTCAGTTTTACCGTATACTTGACACGTCAATGCAACCAGCAGTCATTTTGCATTTCAGCTGAAGGAAATGAAAAATGAAGGAAGTAAGGTGTAGGTGTTTGTCAGAAGTCCCCCAGTATTCTTAATTGTTGTGCGTGAAGTAAAAATAGGTTTTCACGACACCTTTTTTTAGTGCTCAGATTGCAACCTATATATAAGACACCCTGATGAATATTTGCCTTGCAGCAACATCTTAGTTATTTCAGGAATAATAAACTTCACACATAAATTAATATGTTCAAAACAATTCAGAGTAATTGTTTGTTATGCACAGGCTTCAAGAGAAAACTGCGCAGTGCAGACTACTAAAATTCTAACTACTTATGCTTATCACTGCCATCACTGAAGAACAATGTGCAGTCTTTCCACCGATGTAAAGCTGTATCATCCCACTGGGGCTTTTAAAAACTCAATAACCATGTTCCATCAAGTTCTTAAGAGCTTCAGTGGAAACGATTTACTGTCTGGAACACTGCAAAACCAAAAAGTGGGTTTATATGCAAAAACCAATGTAGCTTTTTGTATGATGGTCCTTTTGCCACCTGCTATTTGTTTGGAGTGCTAGTTAAATAGCAAAGTGGACAGATGGTCTAAAAAACGCTGTAAACACTCATTGTAGTTTTGAGGAGGAGGGATTCTTCGTTCTGTGAGAAGTTTTTCATCCAAACTTTCCCCCAGTTTTTTCAGTGTGCCAAACCTTCACCTTATGACCTGTTGCTTCTGGCTGAATACAGTGTACATCTCACTTCTGCAAGCAGGAACACAGGCAGGACGTTAGGGTCCCCATAAACAAATATCGCTAAAGGCACTTTTTATTAATTATTAATTCGGATCTACTTTCTGCTCTCTTTCTCTCTGGCTCCTGGAATCATCTCAGATTGTGGCTCTGAGTTTTTCCAGAGTTGATTAACGCAGGCACTTCTCTCTGATAGACTATAGATGCAAGCAGCTTAGGTTACTATGGTGATACCTCTAAGGTGAACCCAGATGAAATGCAAAGCTATTTCAAAATAACCAGTAAATGATGCATATTTTCACTAAAGAGAACCGATTTCAGCTTGTGCCTTTAAAACTGTGTGGTCAAATCAAAGTTGGAACTTCATGTTGTACTGAATAACACTTTAAACCAGCAATTTGACCCATAAACCCATCAGGGAACTGTTCCCTGAAAAAATAAATCAAGTAGGCAGTATGTTTGTTTTCTCCTTAAATTTCTATTCAGCTGGTTTTATTTTTACAGTGAGACCATAGACCATCATTGTAAAACATGGACATAGTGTCCAAATTTGACAAATGAAGGTAATGCGAAAGTGCCATAAAACTTCATCAATTTTATTCAACAGGGGAATTTCATCTGGTTGTTAAAAAATATATATATAATTTTTTTTTTTTTTTAACCATTCCAAAACATAACCTGGTCACTGGTGGTGTGACAGGCCTGCAGTCTCTGGTCTAATTCATCCCAAAGGTGTTCTATGGGGTTGAGGTCAGGACTCTGTGCAGACCAGTCAAGTTCTTCCAAACCAAATTCACTCATCCATGTCTTTATGGACCTCACTTTGTGCAGTGGGGCACAGTTTTTTGGAACAGGAACCCCAAACACCATAATCCCCCCTCCACCAAACTTTACACTTGGCAAAATGCCATCAGACAAATACCGTTCTCATGGCAACCGTCAAACTCAGACTGGTCCATCAGATCGCCAGAAGGAGAAGCATGATTCATCACTCCAGAGAACACATCTCCACTGCTCTAGAGTCCAGTAGATACGTGCTTTACACCACTGCATCTGAGGCTTTGAGTCACGCTTGGTGACATAAAGCTTAGATGCAGCGGCTCAGCCGTGGAAACACATTCCATGAAGCTGTCTACACACTGTTGTTGAACTAATCTGAAAGCCATATGAAGTTTGGAGGTCTGTAGTGACCAGTTGGTGAAAGTTGGTGACCTCTGCCCACTCTGTAATTTTACATGAACTACCACTTGTGGCTAAGTTGCTGTCGTTTCCAATAGCTTCCACTTTGTTTTAATACCACTTACAGTTGAATGTGGAATATTAGTAGCGAGGAAATTACAACTGCACTTATTGCACAGGTGGTATCCTATCATGGTACTACTCTGGATTTCACTGAGCTCCTTAGAGCAACCTATTCCTTCACAAATGTTTGTAGAAGCAGTCTGCATGCCTAGGTGCTTGATTTTATACACCTGTGGCCATGGAAGTGATTGGAACACCTGAATTCAATGATATGGATGGGTGACAATATAGAGCATGTGCAAGTTTTTAAGTTTTTAAGCAAAGCAGTAAAATTACAAAAGTGCAAACTGAAATTGTCACTAATACGTGCATGCCAAACGATCATTTGATTATGCAGAAAACGTATAAATGTTTTTATACATAATTTCAACATGCTGCTAAGACACAGTGCTGAAATTGCAACTATTAGAACATAGAACACCAATACCACCTATTCAACCAATAAAACTATATTCACTTTGACCTGACGACCAACTAAAATGTTTACATGTCTCCGTTTTAAGGCTCTGGGGCAGCAACCTTTCATTTTCAAGTAGATTCAGATTAAGGTTTCAGAGCTCTAAATATGCACGCGTCGTGTTAGGAACAAACCGCAGCGCTGATTAAAAAAAAAAAAAGAAAAAAGAATCAACTTAATTTTAAACATATTTCCACTCTGTGTATAGATCACTAGATTGATGTGGCTTTAGTTTCCTGTACATTTTGCAACAGTGTTGCATTCCCCTTTTTATGTGATCACAGTTTTGCAGCCTGAAACCGAAAGCCTGATTTAAGAAAGAAAGTTAGGAACCACAGATGTTCTCAAGCTAGCTAATGTAAAGAAAGCCTAGCTGTGTACAACTTCCTTTACCTTATACCTCTGAGTGTAAGAAGAGAGGATTAGCCAGAATATGCTCATTGGGCAATGACTTGTGATTGACAAGTGATTAGCCAATAAGTGTGCAGTTTCACAGTCAGACCTGTCCCCTGCTCTAAACATCAGCCTTCAGAACACAAAGGTGGTGATGACAAAACTCTTCTCCATGCTTCACAGCAGGACTTCATTAACCAATGGGAGTCACCGGGGTATGTACATTTATTTTTTTATTTATCTTAATACCGTCTTTGATCCAGAGAAATAACCCCCTGCTCGACTTGTTTTCTTTGTTTGTTTTTTTAAATACAAGTTTCAGGCACTTCCACGTGGACTTTACTTTTGAGACCCAGCATCTACATCCATCTTTTATGGACAGTCTATGGTACACACGACATCTGCTGGGGAATGGAACAACTTGGACAAACTAACCAACAATTAAGAGAACGCATCATGTGCAATGATACACTGAATCTATATTGTGTTTGTCTTACTCTAATAATCAAACATAAGAGCACAGACAACGAGACTCTTTCAAAAAGAAACAATGATTCATGGTTTACTTAAACTTTGGGTACAGGTAACAAAGACAAGCTCCACAACATTTTCTTCAGATGTGCTGGAGTGAGGATTACCCTTAAGGGCACAACGAACACTGCTTGTATTCAGCGAGCAGCTCTGACACTGCTGTCTGGGTGAAATGAGATGAAGTTGAACCACACAAGGATCAAGTAACAAGACACATAAATAGAGAAAAAAAAACTGCTCTACTTACAGAGTCATAACAGTTTAAATCAGATGTGTAAAGCTTTTTAGAAAACTATACATTCTGTGATTGGAGAGGCTTTTGGGAGGGGGGTGCAAATCAGGCCATTCCATTTATCTCAGATAGCTGAATTCATATTTGCTAAGGCCATATGGCAATAGAGGATGATGAAGATTGTGGCTTTAAGGCAGTAGCATCAATGTAACTAATAGAAAATGATGGACCAAAAATCCACAGCTGGAGTGACAATAGTCTGGTAGGAATGACACCTGTGCTCCGATTTAACAGAAAAGTAAGACGTGGATGTTTGCTACAGGCTGAAGGAGGACAGTGTAACAGATGGTGTTTGGTAAATGCTATTCTACACTTAAGTTGCAAAGCAATTAGCCTATTTTGAAGAGCACGAAAAAGCGGACATCATTCAGCTCCTGGCTCACTTTTGATCTCCTCCATCCTGCTGTAATGAGCGGCCAGCTCCCGAAGCACGGCTGTCCTGCCCAGGTGATCGTTCCTCCTCTTCTCCATGATCATGTCCTCCAAACTCTGAAACTCCAGCACATGCGGCTGTTTGCCCGTCATGAATATTTTCAACCTGTAGGGCTGCTTGCCTATGCGTATCTCCCCACCCATTTTGAACTCCCTCTTGCCGAACCTGCACCAGGCTGCAAAACACTCAGAGTTTCTCCAGCTCAGTTCCCGGTCCTTTAATCCCACCTGCTCCATCGCGTTCTGCACCACCATGTCCGGACCCAGAGCTTTAAATTTGTACAGCTCGTTAACAATCCGACACCTCCTCCCTTGACTCGCGTCGGTCAGAAAGCTGTTCTTTACCTCGGCTCTGTGCAGGTGCACCACCTGGAAGTCTCCCACATACACCGCCCAGTGAGGGTACTGACCAGTAGCCACAAACTCCACCAGATCACCTGGTTTGCATTTGTTTAGCAGATTCTCTGGGGAGTAAACTTCCAGGTGCACCGACTTTGCGCTCTTCTCGTAAATGCATTCGTCTCTGTTGTAGACGGTGCATTCCACCTCGTCGCGCTGGTCGTACTGTTTCTCTTCCTGATTCGGGTCTTTATCGGAGCCGTCTACCGCGCAGCCGTCCTCCAGCTCGTCGTCGTCGTTGGAAAATATGTAAGAGACGCCGATCCGCGGACCATCCTCGGTGTCCACGCCGTTGGGGTCCACTGTGGGAACTTCTGCGTAACTTAAATGTGACAACCTGTCCATCTGGTTCCCCATGCTGCTGCTCACCTGGTAGCAGCCTGTGTAATGCGATCTGATGCCGAAGGCTGTTATCGGTCGCCAAACATCCCAACCATCTGCCACAAAAAGGCTAAAAAACTTCCTCCGCCCTGCCCTCAGACAGGGTTTTGTCCAAATTACGCATAAGAGTAACTCCGTTTACTGAATGCGCCGATAACCACTCAGTGCCCCATCAACAAGTGGAGTTGGGAGGAAAAGACAAACTGCTTACAGATTCGGCGAGGACAAATATCCCTCAGGTGTAGCCTCACCTCCTGTTTCCCTGCGTAAAGTTACGTCCGCCCTCTGTCGCAAAAGAAACGATGAAAGCAAAATCCTCCACAGACACACAGACAGTGCGACGCGTTTGCCTACACACGTAGCTATAAGCAGCTCAGGAACTAAGCAGCGTGCCGCCGGGTGACTCGGCATCAGCAGGGACTCTCTCCAGCTACACGCAACGCCGCTTTTAAAGCGGAAGTGCGCGTAATTTTCACCACTGCATCTTTAATATCCGCTCCTGCTCTCTAATGAGCCGTTTCGTTCACTCGGATTCTCAGTTCATGCTCAGACTGACTCATTGTAAAACAAAATACACAAACATTTTATTTAGTTAACTGTTTACAGTCTGGTGGATCTACTTTGAGTTTGTTGGTTATTTTAATTGTAAATATAGTTTTCGAACTGTGGATATATGTTAGAGTAACCATATTTTTATTTCCAAAAAAAGAGGACACAGCTCAGTCACCAAGAACTTTAATAATATTGTTTGCTTAAAACTTATTTCACATATTTAAACGGTGCCTTCTCTGTTATTGAATGGTGAAGTAAAAAGTGTCATATAGGCTTAACAAGTCCACAAGTGCAAAAACAAGAGGATGGCTGTACGGTTGACGTAAGTTATATGTATATTGTTGAGAACAAACAGACTATTTTTTGTCTTTATGATTACTGCATGCATAATGTCATGATCTTAATATGTATGTGTTTGCCTGTGTTCTTTGATTTGGGGTGTGTATTGGAATGATATCAAATCAATTAGTCAATAAAACTAGGACTTGGAATAATAAACTTATAGATAAGTGTGCGATGCCTTGGTAGAAATTACCACTGTCCTATCAGAGGACAGCGGAGTGAGGTGTGGGGCAGGGGGGTCTAACATCTGGAGATATTTTTACAGTTTTGACCACCTGTCTGTCCTTGAATGAGCTGAAGCTGCCAAGTACTTTGCCTGCTATCTCCTAGAGGGACCATAATATTTCCATTATGTTTGTACTGGCTCGTAGAATGCCTGGAGGTGCTCGGTTATGGACTATTTTCTCACTACTGTATCCCACTGACGATATGTTCCCCGAAATGGCACCCGCTGCTGCTCCTGCAGCAACCTCTGTGTGAAAACACCTGTATGTGAAATGGCTTGAAGAACAGGGCAGGTGCTGAGGGCTGCGAGCACGCTTGCAGTTTTAAGGAAACAAATGTTACACTATGAAAAGGAGAGAGACACGCGAACTTTGCAGGGTGACTGACCCTGAGTGTGACCCCAGTATAGTTTCAGTGTCATTCAGTCCTTGGTGACTACAAATGCAGAGTCACCTAGTACAGATTCCTGCAGTTTAAGCAGGTAGAAAGGCCTCATTTACAGACTCAACAGATTAGCAAGGAGACATTTGGGCAGCACTCCTACAGACTATCAGGTTAATTAAGAGACTGAGCTTTCTTAGAGCTGCACAGGATCACATTACGTTATTTTCCTGTAACCCCTGGAGTAATCCAGGAAGTTTTCCTGGGTTAGTAAGACTACAGCAGGGTCACAAAGTGCATCTGTAATGCAGATTTTCAGGTCAAGAATGTGCCACTGACCATTAGTACTGCAGGTATGGATACAGCACTGTATGCAACTGTAAGTGCTACTTTTTCAATTACACAATTTTAATTTTAATCTATATGAACAAATATAATTAATCTAATTAGGCACAAGAGTTTGTACACTTGTGACATTTGTGGCCCTCACTTGCTCCCGATGCACCACTGGCTTATGAGAGTGTGCGTGTGTGTCACTGTTTGACCCGATACTGATGCACCTTGACTCAAAGATCATCTACTTCAGATTTCTATTGAAATGACATAAAAACGACAAAGCAGCAGACTCCTGCGTGTAAGAGGCTGGTGTAATTTCACCATTCACACGCTTTTCATCGACTTCGGCTCAAGTTTGTGCTCGTTGTGTGAATAAGCACAATTTTTTTCAGGGCTTTTGTGTGTGGTTGTGTGTGTGCACCTTTTACTTTCCTCTTATTTCACTCTGACGCCCTGGAGCAGTCTCAGTCTGACACTGCATATGACAGGAGTCAAAAATAACGTGCAGAATGAATTCAGCAGATGTATTACACCTTTACAGAGAATGAGGTTTTATATCAAAGCAGGCTGAAGGTGTTGGGAAAGAAATAGACTGTTAGAGTGGTGACACGCAGCCTATTTGACCGCTTCTTGGTGCTTCTTATCCTCGGGTGGCATGACCCAGTTTACGCCCCCGGTGCCCCCCGGTAACACTCTGTAATTTGTGGTGCTGGGAAATTACTGGAGCAGGGAGGCCTGGGAGACACACTCAATTAGACAGGGCTCCACCTGTCCGATGGGGACACAGCCGGCCTCACACTGACACCTTAATCTCCCCCCCATCCCCCCCAAAAATTGTGGGCTTTTCATAGTTTTTTCAAAGGCTGCACAAGCAGGTATTCAACAATGCATTTTTCAGCTCAGTGTCCGTTAAAATCTATGAGGATAGTTGAATATGTGTATACTTGAGGCAGATGGACAGAGCATCCGGACCGCTGCGTCTTGCACACCATCTGTTCCACCTGGCTTGGAAAACATCTAATGGCCTACTATGGTGTAATGTGATTGGCCACAAGTCAGAGGCTGTGGGCGGTGGAATCAGTGATTCAAAACCTTCAAAAGTGTACGAAAAATAAAATACACCACTTTGGGATATTTTAATGGAGAGGGGGGGGAGGAGAGAGTGTTTGATCTTATTACATATTTATTTATATTTTCATATACTTTTTACATATTTATCTGTAATAGTTTGTAACCAGAGACGAGGCAAGATGGAGAAAGGATGAAGGAAGGGCATGGTGAGGGAATGTCACTTTCTTCTTGTTTTTTGTAACCAACGTAATTACAAGATCATTTTTAAATCTGTCAAATACTCACAGTCCCATTAAACAAGCTACAACAAAGAGTTCCTAAAATACCTGCTGACATATAAAACTAGCATTTTAAACACTGCGGTGGATGCATACCTAGGGGAGGAAGGAGGATGGGGGGTTGTATCTGGGACAACTTACTAACTGCAAGTAGATAACAAACAGGCAGGACTGGGAGGAGACTCTTACTGTGAAAGGTAGGCATATATTAAAACACACCCGTGAGGTGTACAATACTCACGCAACATACTCACAATGGTTTCTACACAGTCATCATGCTTCAAAAGGTCCTCGTGACAGTCGTTTTTTCCCTATTTTAGCATCACATTAACTACCACAAGTGGGTCAAAAACAGAATGTAGATTCCTTAAAAAAAGATAAGGGGGGGGGGGGGAGCTCAACAAACTAGGTTTTCATTTTAAACGCAATAAAAAAAAAAAGTACTCAATATTCTCAGAGCAACACTGAAAAAATTCACGATAGGCTTCAGACACTTTTTGGGCCATCACATCTCTGAGATGCTGGGCAAAGCATTAGCATTTCCATCCCCTGGGTCTGCAACAGCCTTCACAACAAAGTTGCCTTCTCTCTAGACTACAAACCCCTTTTTTTTTTTTCAAAACATGGTGTAAACAGAATCCCCTGGAGAGTGAGCAAGGCTGGCCAAGAGTGCACTGCACAAAAGCTGATCCACAGAGAGACAGAGAGAGATAGCTGGCAAGCGACAGTGGCAACAGCCCTGGGTCAAACATGCAGAGCTAAGTGTTCCCATTCCTTTCAGTTTGGTTCGCTTGCTTAATTTTGTCAAATTTTTGATGATGGCTGGCAGGGTTTTTTTATCCGACGTTGGTAATTTTTATTAGTCAGACACACTACATCAAATGAACATTAACAATTTTTTTTTAAAAGAAAGAAAAAAAAAAAAAAAAAAAAAAATTTTTATAAAAAAAAAAAAAAAATTGAAAAATAAAAAAAAAAAAAAAAAAACAACCCCCCAAAAAGGAACTTAAAAAAAAAAATCAGGAGCTATGATACCAGACCCGGTAGTTTTTGATTGGCTGAAAATAATAAGGCAACACCAAGAATAAAATAACAGAGAGAAGAGTAAAAAGAAAAAAACATCATTATAAAGAAATAAGGTCTTTGGTGTTCTCTAATGGATTAAAAAAAAACTGCAGTTTGTCAGATGCCTTGTATGACACTTTCCTTCTGGTGAGCTCTAAAATCCCGTGCACACTACAAATGAGCCAACATTAGAAAAAAAATTACATGACGTTACTTCATCCACAGGTTTGAAGAAATCCTGCACAGTGCAAATAATAAATGCCCCAAATATTGATTTTAAGTAAAGAGGAAAGATTTTTTTTTGTGCAATAGTATCATGCATTAGATCACTTAACATGAGACAATACAGGGAGGCAGCGGGGTCTTATCAACCTGGTTAAAGTCCAAAGAATTGGTCCTAGAATATGCATATTGTTAAATGATTCCTGAAGAAGTCTGTTCAACACTTCAATGTTTATTTTATAGGTCTTTTTTTTTTAGAACATCTATGCACTATTAACTACTTTACACTCTGCTCTCAAGGTTCACAAAACATCCATCGACTAAAGGGGTGGGGGTGGGGAGGAGTCAGTGGAAAACAGCGCATTTGTTTCCAGTTAGATGGTCTTCCAGGTTAAATGATGTTTACCTGCATCGCTGTGACATAGTGTGATAATAGCACCACTCCAACAGATAACACTGCCTTGCTACGAAACAAGGAATCACAGAGGGCAGGGAGGGAGGACAGCAAAGAGGGTTGGTGCTAGTGTCGATGATTCCTCATACAGTAGGTAAATGACAAAGTGCTGACGGGGCCAATTATCCCATGACTGGATACTGAAGGACGAGAAGGCGGGGCTTACGAATGAGGGAGTTTCCTTGTGACTGGATTTAAAATGCAGGGCTAGACCACGAACAGGAATTTCCTCAGTGAGACATGACGCTGCAAAAAGACATTAGCCCCCTTCGTTGGGACGCCGTTTCCTCGTTCCTAAATCTGGAAGTTTTAGTGATGCTTTATGTCAGTTGGTCTTTCTGCAGGGCTGAGATGTCTAGAGGAGGAGGAGCGCGCCCACTCCATTCCTTCAGCTGCCCGTCCTTGAAGAGGAGGTTGAGGGCGGGCAGGGGGACACCGGACTCTGGCGGGGGCTGGCTGAGAGGGTTGGATACGCCGCTGTCCAGGTCAGAGGGCTGGCTGCCATCCTGCCAACACGGGGTCAAAGGTGACAGATCAGAACACCAGGCAGAGATATGAAGGGCAGGGATACATTTTTCTAGGAGGTTGTCATTCATAAAACACCCAGCCCCTTCAACCAGTAAATACTGCTGCCATGTCCTTTCCCTTAATCACATTACCTTCTTGCTACAACACCCTGATTCAGCTCTGATTACTGCACTTAATTATTATTTTCTTTTTCTCCAACATCTGTCTTTTCGTTCTTTCTTCCACTAACTGTTCACCCAGCTGCTTTCCCTGTTTTGCATTGTAATGTTCATGTCTTTAATTCATCACTAAAATTAAATGAACATCATCTTAAAGTCGACCCATTATGCAGTTCCTTATTTTCTGTCACGTATGTTCTGTTACAATGGTGGATGCTCCTATTACACTTTGCCAAAGCGTCAAATATGAGGTCAGCGCATGTGTAAGTAATCCCAGAGGACTGACAGCAGAGCTGACAGACTGCTTAAAACATTCTGACTGAGACCGTTTTTTCTACGTTTGTCTCTTTATGATTACAAAGAGAACAGATATCATTAATATACTCATCTAAGGGCATCCAATCAGAAGAAAGATGCCTTAATGAGACTAAGGGGCCATTCCAAGGCCAAACAGAAATAAATAAAGATTGTTATTAAAATGTGAAATTGGCACAACAGGTCTGTTTGAAAGTTTTTACTTAAACTAGCTGTGGGTCATCTCACTATAGGACCCTCAGGACTGAAAATGTATTAAGATGCCTACAAAGTAAAGACAAACTGCTTGGTGCGACAGCTGTAGTTGGGAAGCTGTGGTTTATGTGTGCACAGGCTGTCCCTGGGCAAGTGAACAAAAGTGTTCATCAAGAGTGTGAACGTGTGTGTAAAGTGGTGAATAAGAATCACTTTAAAAGACTGAGTAAAAAAGTTACAACAGGCATAAAGCTTTAGTTTTAGTTTATAGTTAGGGCTGATTCTTCTGAACCCTTCCTTAGGTACACTGCAATCAGTCTGCACTAAGTTTCTTCTTTACTCACCTTTTTTCACTCCCTATTCATTTGTGTGGCATTTTATATGTCATTAAGTTTTATCTCCTCTTATATAGTCTTTGCTTTGTTCTTGTCTTGTCCTTGTCTCTAAGCTCTCCTCTTTCTCTTTTCTTTCCCCTCTGACCAATCACAGAAGATGGCTGCCACTCCCTGAGCTTGATTATGCTAGAGGTGTCTTCCTGTTAAAGAGAGTTCTTCCTTCCTACTGTTGCCAACTGGTGCCCAAAGGGATTCATGTGATTGTTTGGGGTTTAATGTTGTAGGGTCTTACCACAAAATTTAAACCACATAATTTAAACTTGAGGAGACTGTTGTCAATTGATGATGTATAAATAAATTAAAAATGAACTGACAAATATTTTCTCAAACGATGCTTAAATATTAACATTAATTATCCTAAAATGATATATTTATAATGTTTACCACATTGTACTTTACTGTTATTACTGTAACATTTAATTCTGTCTCATAGGGAACGTGTGCCTCGTTTCTTGACTGGACATTTGAGTGGAATATCAGTCCGGGACGTTTTTTTATATCGACACAAACCCTATTTAAACTCAATAAGTTTAAACAGTTTATTAAAATAAATGAATAACTTATTTTCAACCTGACATTTGCTCTTTTCACTGGCCAAGACATTGACTTTTAACCTGAAGAAACGGTAAAGTGATTTTACCTGGAATGACTGAACGAAGCTCAACACCTTGAGTGACAGTTTTCGGCTCGAGTGGAGTAGCTCTTGAAGGCTGAAACAACAACAAATCTTTAGTTGAGCATCAACACATGTAACCACTCCGGTCAATGTCTTTATATAAAAGTTATGCTTTAGAGGATGCTGCCTGATTTTGGTTTTTACCTCTCGTTGCTGCAGAGCTTGTGCGAAGCAATCTTTCGACACACTTTGCGGTTGAGCTCAGAGCTGAAGAGGGGCATGCCAAAGCACAGTTCAAGAGGGACCCACTCGTCTTCAGATGAAAGGGCTGAGGAGGGATTGGCAAGGGAGAGATGGACACAAATTACAACATAAGACACTGACAAGAGCTTTGTTGGTTTTGAATTTAGCATGGAGCCTCTGTCACGCTTTAGCTTTAACTCTTTGAATGTTCCCAAACACTTTCAACTGACAAACATCTGATTAAATACTACTGGAGATATTCTAATTAAAAATAAATGGTTACATGTTAATATGTATA
>VUQR01021911.1:47096-57847 GCA_015108515.1 Hemichromis elongatus
CACCAATCAAAAAAAAAAAAAAGGCTCGAAATACCCAAAAATAGACTTCAAAAAAGGGGTTAAATATAAATCATTAGAAAGATGCATAAAGTGACTTATATTTAGTTAACAGAACAAGGATCAATAATCTGGAAGATTTCCAAATGTTCCTTCTGGCAGTATCAATTGTTTCTCCATAATAACTTTCATCGTTAACTACACCTGTAATATGCACAAGTTCAACTTTCTGTTCTATTCATTCTAATACGGTTATGAATGGCTGGTACAATAATTTAAAAAAAAGTCTCCTCTGACTTTACCAAGCATTTTTTTTTTCTTGGCTTGACAAATTTCCTTCACTTCCCAAATTAACAATTATCATTAGACTCTTTGGGGGATTAGTTTAGCTTCAGCCAGCAGGCTCTTACTGCTCTCACTCCTCAGCTGAGCAGCAGCAGCATGAGGAGCACACAAAGATAAGACAATCAGAAAGGAGGCACACAGCCAAACCAAACAAACAGCATCTGGTGGCCCAATGGAAGCTACACAGAAACTCAGAGACTTGCTTTGTCGATGCTGGAGGACATACTCTCTTCTGCTCCCTCTAGAGACACAAGCTGAACAATACAGGTTTACTCTGCGTACATAGTATGCTGTTGTGTTCAGTGTTTTCTATGAGCATATTTAAGAGACAGCAGTGAGGGCCAAAAGAGACAATAGTGAGAGATGCCAGCCAAAAGCAGCACAACCAGCAACTTTTTCTTTCTTTAAAAAAAAAAAGCTATCATGTATTGATTTTCTGAGATCACAGAACAAGTGGCTGAATGGAAGACATTTACCATTTTCTATAACTGCAGTCACAGCAGCTCAGAGTACTTTCTCAGCTAACAGAGTCAGGATAAAAACAAGAGCTGCTGATCAGCTGAAAACAGACCACCAGAACCACTGATGTACTTCATAGCTAAAAGTTACACTTTAAAAACTGTGTCACATAAAAGGGTGCTTATAATTATTTAAAGAAAATTATTTATGACAGCTTGACTTTAATATTTCACATGAAAATAATCATTGTTTATCTTATACTAGGATTCAGTGCAGCTCAGCTCACTTTATGTGAAAAAAGCTGTTTAGCTCTTCTTCCTGTAAACCATCTTTGTGGCTGACAAATGTAAACAGAAGGTTCGAGAGGATTCCAATCAGAGCCAGAGCTGTGTGCCTGAGACCTGATCCCTGAGATGACCATATTAGGGTCATCTCATCCTTCTATCCCATTATTAGGATTTAAGAATAAAGAAAAAAACAAAAACAAATCTGCATGAAACTACATATTTAAAGCAGGCTGAATCCTGAGATTCTGGCTCACAATGATAGAAAGCATCCACCACTGTAATTATAACAGTCATTTGGCTCACAATCAACCACAGTTCATAGGTTAATATCCTTAAAATGACAAATGTGACCTTGCCTTTAAGCACACTTCTGGATGAAGACCCATTGGATGATCGTTGTATATCATTTTTACTAAAATCTGACCGACACTGTAAGACGCGTAGCCAGTTTTGTGAACTAGGGATGGGCAGGTGACTAACACCTAATCATGGCTCATCAGTCCTTCAAACAGATGAAATAAAAATAAAAGTTTTAAATTTGCCAGACTGGTAAAAGACCCTGTGTCCTCATCAAAGCGCTCCCTCGAAGATAAACGGGGTGTAACTGCGTAATTACCTATGTTTGGAATATCAGGTCCCTGGTCCTGAGTGAGTTCTTTGTTGTAGCGCAAGAAGAGAATGGTGTTTTTCAGGGTCAGCGCGTGGTCAAAGTAACGTTGAGCCTCGCCCTCTGCTGTGCTCTCCACCTGAGAGAAGAAGAAACGAGTGGAGAAGTTCCAGCTCATGTCTGCATGTACTGTTTGATGTTTGTAACGACAATTGAAGCTAAAGTTTTGATGAGAGATTTACTAAAAGAGAGAAAGAAATTCTGATTTCTGGTCTCACCTTCTCCAGCTCAGCCAGGAAGCTGTCGAGAGTCTCATCAGACAGTTTTCCCACTTCAAACATGGTCACAGCATGACTCTTCAGGTTCTGATAGCACAACAACAGAGAAGGATTAGATCAACAGTAAACATCCAGTGTTTTTACATGATAAGTTTTGTCTTTTGTGTTTTTATATGATTTACATCAGTGATTTCTGAGAGATCGCAGCACAACCACTATCTTTAACTTGTTCGTGTCACCCCACCCTACCCCACATCCACTGACGCGAAACCCTTCACGTCCGAACGCTTTCACTTACCGGTGACAAGTTGCCCATCATCAGGAAGGCTGTAAGGGTCGAGTCAAAAAGGAAGGCAATCCTCTTGGTGGGTGCAGCTGGGATGCTCAGGCTGCTAACGCTAGCTGTGTCTGCTACAGAGACATAAAAAGATGCTGTACCACTCATGCATACTGTAGCAAATATAACAGCGCAGCTACATGCGAGTTATTCTTTTAGTGTTTTTATGAATAACTGCATTTAGAAGATGAAAACAAAAACCTCTCTCTATCAAACAGGCCAGATTTACATGGGGATGTGACTTATATGGCAATATCCACTTAAGCAATTCAACAGTGCCACCTTAACATGTAAAACAAAGTTAAAATCAGTTTAAAAATAAGAACATTTAAGAGGAACACCTATTAATGTGAGAATGAGTTTTAGAAACATGACTGAGCTTCCTTAGGGATTAATTAACACCGCTGCTTCAAACTTCTGAAGTAGCTTTCATAAAGTGCTCCGTGTGCTCATATTAGCATTTGCATAATTGCAGAATATGCCTGTGTGCGTGTGTGTATACAGACCTTGGTCTTCCAGGCTAGTGGTGTCTGTATCTGTGGCCGAGGAGCCTCCCTCCATCACAGGACTGCCCTGCTCCCAGGACAGCAGCATCTTCTGGGGGTCCATAGTGCTCCTACAACAGAGTACAAAAAGGGCACTTTCACCACAACCACACAATTAAAGAACACTAGTAGCTTATCATGTCCTAAAGCTGGGGAAATTAAAACTCATTAAACATTGATGGCATTGAATTTTTATAAGAATAATGTTGGTGTGTGACGGTTTCTGCATGTTCGAAGCTTCAATTAAAACGTTGTTTTTCGTCTGCTAAACTGTGTAGATTTAAAAACGTGTTTCATCAAATTGCACTACACTGACTGATGACAACACATACTTGAGCCTGTTAACAGATGGGGCGTTCTTCCAGGTGGGGTGGAGCTGGTCTGAGCTGAACACCTGACCTTTCTTCACGGCGAAGCCGAGGCGACAGTACATGGAGACTGCGTTCTGATAAAACACAGGAGAAGCACAAGCAAATGATGTTTGATCCCACAAATAATATATCTGAAACCATATATACACTTATCAGCCCCTTTATTAGGTACACCTGTTTAACTGCTCCCCGGTCACATGGCGGACACTTAACGCATGTATGGAAAAACGTTTCGTGGTCTAAAGAATCTCAATTTCCGCTTTAACATTCAGATGGAAGGGTCAGAATTTGGTGTATACAACAACACAGTTCCATCCTGCTTTGTACAGTTCAGGCTGGTGTTGATGATGTAGTTGTGTAGCGGAGGCTTTTTGGCTCACTTTGGACCCTTTAGACCCACTAAGCATTAATTAAACACCACACAGCCTGATTATTGCTGCAAACCATGTCAACCCCTTTACTACCAATAAGCCATTTCTGAGAGCAAAAGTAGTCCAACCTTGTGCTGTTAAAGTGTAACTAAAGAAGTGGTTGTTGAGAGTGTGTCAAGCTGTGATAGTGATACAACACAGAGAGAAAGAGCGAGAGAGAGAGCATTAATAAGAAAGAAAAAAAGTGGGTTACAGATTTTACTCTAAAATGTCTTGAGACCGTCACCAGAAAATCTGGTATTTTTATCTCTCTCTTCTGGGAAACATTTCTTCCCGCATATGTGATGGGGCAATGTCTGATGACAACATCGCCCTTAGCTTCACCACTGACATTTTTCTTACTAAAATTTCTTTTCTAGTACAGAAATCCACCCTGCAGTAGTAAGTTTAACTCAAAACTACACTTTCTAGGTTCAGGCAGTTATCCACACTAATTACAAACTTTTAAAGCGTTTATTAGCAGGTTATTTTAATTTAGACCTCATTTAACATTTTTTTACACATCAACAAGTAACAAACAATTTAATTCAATTCAATGAAACTTTATTATTTCAGATGGTTGGCCCCGAAGGAAATTGTTTGTTTTTTTCATTTCAATAAAACGTTATTAAACAAGAAGCATTATGATTCTTAAACTAAAAATCCCCCAAAAAACAACTGTATTGACAAAAAAAGACAACTGTTTTAGTGCAAAGATGGACAAATGTTGTAAAAATGTGTGGCCCAAGAAACCAACCTAGGTTTGAATCGCTTTAAGAGGATTTGAAATTACATCATCAAATTATACTGTAAACAGAGATGCCTTGTGAGAGTCTTAAAGCGACTAAAAGTAGTCTGAATAGTCTTTTGGACGATGCTCTTTTAATGCCCAGTAGGATCTAGTTAAAAAAGAAATGGAGAAAAAAAAAAAAAAAAGCAATTACTGGCTGCTGACTCAGCCGGTCCCAAAAACTGAAGAAAAAAAGAAAGGTAGTACTGTACAGCTGTCTGGCCTTTTTATTATTTCCTCCATTTCTACAGTCATCAACTTGGCGTGCTGTTAACTCTTTTACTCAGACGCGAGCGTAGTGAGCTTGACTGATTTACACACCTTTACACCCAAGATGTGGAAGCTGAGGTCAACTAGTCATCCTCTTATCATATCAAAAGAAGCCCTGGGAGGAAGTTTCTTTCAAATGACTTAGGCCACGAGGAAAGTTCAACTCGAGTCAGGATGGGAAAGGTTTCTGTACAATGGAGACTCTCAGACATCTCAGAAGCTACAGGCCTTCTGCTGGAGACCCGCTTTAAACCGCTGCCTTCAACCACTTCTCCTAAGTGCTGCTTTTCAGTTGCACCAATGAGATGGGACCGAGTGATGATGGAGTGCAGCTCTCCACACAGAAGGTCATAACACTGTGGCAGAGTTTAGCTCTGTGCCTGATAGAAAGTGAAAGTTGGGGGTTGGGGGGGGGGTCGAACCGGAGCAGCAATTGAACAGGAATGATACCGCTCAGCCCCCCCCGGTGGAGTCATGGGTCATGATGGATTTAATCGTGTCACAATCTGCCTCTCAGGTACCAAACCGGCCAAATTGTGCTGAAATGTCTCCTCGCTTTGCTACATATCATGAAAGCGTTTTGTTTTTCCCCCTCAGAGTTAGTCTCTGAAATGCCAAAAAAACAAAAAAGTGACGTGATAGCTGCTTATCAGACAAAATGCCATCACCCAAATTTAACAACGTCACGTCCTTGAAAATTCCTATTTTTCTAAACATAATACTTGTATTAAATGTATTTTTTCAAAAACGCTGTTCCTTCTCTTTCATTCAGCCTAAACGCTGCTCTGCCACGTCTCTTTACAAACAAAGAGAAGTGAGAAGTATGTTTAACAAATCTCTTCTAAAGCAACAGTGGAACCACAGAAAATTACTTCTGCATTTTTCTGTGAAAATTTTGAAAGACATATTTCTCAGATCTACCGTTTCCCCATTTCTCTTCTGAAAAACAGTGGGCCGAGCGGATACCTACCTTCACTAAGTCCAAGTCGATCTCCAACACATTTGCCAGCTGAGAAGCACAGAGGGAGGCAGGATCAGGAGACAGACAAAAAGTGTTTGGTTGAAATGTTGATCAATAAACAAACACACACACTCTTTTACTATGATCGCAGCAGCCAGAGGATAATGAAAGACATTTCTAAAGCCTACCTCTGCTACGTTTGTTTGCTCATCGATGGACACAAAGATTTTGTACAGAAGTGTTTCAAAGTAATCACCCTGGACCCGGTTCATGACAAAACCTTCCAGTGGGGGAACTGAAAGACACAAACAGTGACCAGCAACTGTTCAGCAACTCTTCTACACACAGAACTGTTTCTGTTGCCTTCTTTTTAAATACACTACAGTACTGTGCAAACATCTGGACTGACCTCCTCATTTCCCACAGCGATCCCACACTACTACAATAATGTTGAGATCCGAGCTCTGGGGAGGCCAATCCACGACTGATAGTTTCCCATTGTGTGTTTTTCTATCCAGCTGTGAATTGACTGCACTGACAGTGCGTTTAGGGTCACTGTCATGCTGAAAAATGAAGCTGATGTCAATCAGCTGTTTTCTTGATGGAATTGCATAGTGGATCAAAATCTGATTTATAATTCCATTCCATTCAATTTCCCACAACAGAGCCTCCACCGTGTTTCGCAGATAGTTTTAAGCCTCCGACCTGTTGCTACTTATTTTCATTCCAGTTCTTATGTAATTTGGTATACCTCAGCCTTTTCTCCATCCTTCCACTGAGGCCATTTCTGAAGAGGCTTCAGTGAGCCGTAGATTTATCAACTGAAATGAGATCTCTCAGGTCCTTTTTTGAGTATAGAAATGGGAACCAGTTTGACACAGGCTGAGATTAACAAAATAACAAACAATTTAAAACTAGCTCTTTGCTCAGCAGCCTGGTATGTATAAACACATATTTGAGTTTGATGCTTTTTTGGGGGCTTGAATGTTTCATAGATAAGGTGATCAGTGGCTTAACAAACAAATACAATTCTCTGAAAATGGTCAGTTACAAGGACTGGAGTGGGAAAAAAAGCTGCAAATCTCCAAAATAAAAACTTTGAAATATTGTCGAGAGCCTGGAGTGTTGTTGTTTATAACCACTTTGAAAATTACAAGAAAACCTGGTTTCTTTAAGCAAAAATATAGAACCTCAGGTTAGTTTGATACTTTTGCACAGTAAGGTGTCTGTAATACCCTTATAACACCTGATTTCAGATTAGTGCAAATTCATTCTCATAATACTTGTTTAGCTTTAAACATGTCATTTATGTTCAACATTTAGACAGCAAACTCTCTAAGCAGAAGACAATAGGGATGTTTAAACACACACACACACACACACAGGTGTACCTGAGATGCAGCTGTCATCAGATATGGGAACATCTAAGTAGATGAATCCCCGGTTGTACAAGCCTACAGCAGAGAAAGAAAAAAAAACTGTATAAAATACTCTTTGCATATTTGCAGTTACTGCTTCATCAGAGTAGAACAACAGTATGCTGGAAAAACTTCACCCCAATATAAATATCATCATTCCATCTACATGTATTCAGATTGCTCTGTGTCTCAGTTCATTTTATTCTATTTGTTGCCACTCAGTTACCAGCACTCCTGTGTAGAGGCTCATCACACTCAAACTGATGTCTAATTAACATCTAAGTTGCATGAACACAAACTTCATCCCTGTGCTTCACCTCTGAAAATCAGTCCAACACACTGAGGTAAGACTGAATCTGACCTTACTATCAACAACTAACCAGATTTAAACATTTGCCATCTGATTTATGGTTGGACATGAGCAAACAGAACTGAGTACGATGCTCACTTAAGACCACGTTGTACTCCATGGATCCGGCCAGCTGAGGACCAGAGTCTATCATCTTATCAATGGCTTTCTTCTCAGCGGGAGAACAGATCTGCAAGTTGATCCAGTAAACAGATGACATTAGCACACACCTGTACCACAGAATAAGCTTCAAAAAAGGATTTTAAAAAAAGCAACCACAGTGAATAACTGTATATACTCAAGGAAAAAAGGATCCATCCACATAGTCCACATATTTCATTTTTCTCATGGAAAAAAGAATTGTTAGAAGAATTGTTGGGGGGGGTTTCTATCTTTAGGTGAAACTATACATGCAGGGCAGGGGCTCATAGCATGAACAGCTGCAGCTTGGTGAGCAATGTGCATGAATTTCAATAAAAGCTGGTGGTAAAAAAAAATAACCAGAATTATTCTGTCTTTTATTTTGTAGATTGAAAACAAAAACATTACACTGGTAATTTTTCACCATCTTAACTACATTCTTTTCATGCTTGTCCTTCTTCTCTACAAGCATATGTTACCCTTCCTATGACAAATAAACATCTAAACCAGGGGTCTGGAACTCCAGGCCTCGAGGGCCGGTGTCCTGCTGGGTTTAGCTGTGTCCTTGAGCCAACACAGCTGATTTAAATGGCTAAGTGACCTCCTCAACATGTCTTGTAGTTCTCCAGAAGCCTGGTAATGAACTATCATTTGTTTCAGGTGTGTTGACACAGCGTAAGATCTGAAACCTGCAGGACACCGGCCCTCGAGGCCTGGAGTTTGAGACCCTTGATCTAAACCGAAAGAATTACGCTACACTTCCCTAAAACATGAGGACCCAAGCTTTCTCTCTACCTATGTTCACAGTTTCTTTGGACTGTCTGTACCTTAAAGCACATTGCTGTATGTATTCTGTAGAGTTGTAAAGAACTTGAGGCAAATATGTGATTTTTGACACTGAGCTTTCTATACAAAAATGACAGGGCCTTATTGTACATTATTTAGTTCAAACATCAAGAAGAAAAAAGTCACATTTCTGTCGCACCCTTATGTCGTCCTCGGTGATGTAACCTGTCTGTGCCACCCACCACGGCTCCACAGAGATCTCGACTGGTTTGGCTGGCAGCAGGTCCCGTGCTGTTTTCCTGCGGAAGAATTTCTGAAGGTGGAGACAAAGATTATTAAAGAGGGCTCAGCAAATAGCAGGTGAGGTGACAAAAGTTTAAATGTATTAATATCCTAGTTACAAAGATGGACAAATGAAAGAAATATCCACTTTCACCCGTATGTGCAAACTGTTTAATCTTACAGCACTTATTCTTACATCTGTGAAGATGATTTTATATTTTCAATATCAGATTAGAAGACGATAGTATTAAAAATATGCATTTTAAATGCACTTGAACATCACCCATTAAATACATTTGTACCACTCTTATGATTCACTTTTGGGCAGTTTTTCCACCCAGAGTTTGTTTTTGTTTAAGGCCCCAGATTGCAAAGTATACCTGGCTACGTTCAGCTTAAACAGACTAAAAACCACGGGTGTAATAAAACACCTTAAAATACATATTAAAGACATCTTACTTTGGAGGACCTGCACTGGTTCATCAGGTCAATGTACTGGTTTCTCCCAATGCCAAGTAGCCTTAGACCTGTGGGATGGAAACATGAGCCAGTCAACTCGTAATCAAGTAAAGCAAATACATTATATGGACAAAAGTATTGGGCCGCTCCTCCTAATCTTTGAATTCAATTGTGTTCAGTCCCATTATCACAGATGTATAGAATCATTTCTGCCTTTACCAAAAATTGTGAAGGAATGAGTTTCCCAAAAGAGCTCACTAAATTCAAATGTGGTACTTTTATTATTGGATATGCAACAAGTCACTTTCTGAAATGTATTCTCTCCTAAATATTCAAAAGTTATTTCAGTGGAAAACCTTCACGAGGTTTCTTCAAAGTCTGTGCAAGTCCAAACAAATCCCAAAAAAGTCCCACACACCTCCAATACTGTTGCCTCACACACATGCACACACAATCCATCCCCCAACAGGCAGACAGAGATAACAAGAGTAAGCGTGTGCATGCATATTTATTTGCAATCAAACGAACAGATATTTTCTGAATCTGGGGCCATTCTGGGCCATGTAGCAAAAAGTTTAATGTTACACTAAACTATTCAAATTTGTCTGAGACATCCCACCTCATCCCCTCCTCTCCCCTGTGCTGCACTGGGTTGCAGGGGGCAGAGTAAAATGTGCTGGGACAGGTGCCAACACGAACAGGAACAAGTAAGATTGGAGAATCCTTTACTTGCGCCCTGCTGCTTCACCGAGACACAGACACAACACACAAACATCCGCCCACATAAAACTCTCGCGCTCACACACTCTCACTGCCTCTCCATCCACCCACTTCTGCATGACACACTTCCAAAGCTCCTCCAGAGAGATTAGTGGAGTGAGGCCCCTCCGAGTACGGCTACAATCGCCTGCTGGCAGCCTTCTGCTTCCACGGCATGAAGGTCCTGCACTGCCAGGACTCAGCCACTCACTACTCAGCGCCAAAGATTGCTTCAGCTGACAACTAAAAGTCAATGACCACAACCAGTGCATGTGACTTTTATTTAATTTTAATCAGGTTCCACAGTCATTTCTCAGAACGTGGGTCCTCAGAAATGAGGACATTTTTTAGGGGGAAAAGCAATTTTCATTATAATTAAATAGCATTTACACCAGCCAATTAAAACCCCATGGCAATGCTCTGGTTTGGTTATGGAAACACAAAGCAATTATTTAGGTTTGTTATTGAATTTAATAAGCGGGTTACAAAAGCGTTTCTGTAATAAAACAACAAAACCACAGCAGGGTTTGGGCTTTGAGAGAATTAACAGCAGTTTTACTAAGAAGCCTGAAAACCTCCAATATTCAAGAACCAAAACGCACTAAAAACAATTAGAAAAATGCATCAAGAAAACTGTACAGAGACAAACAACATGCGCTACTTGTGCCTAAAAGCCAGGGTGCCAGTCTTCATCTTTATCATCAATTTTTTAAAAGCCAGATTTTCAGAGAAACATTTTTGAGACATTGCTTTAATTTATCTTTAAAATGTGATGTGTTACTCAAGCTGCCCCCCCCCTAAATAAAATAGAAGTTAAAAATTAAGTAAAATCAACTGCCAATTATTTCTCTTGATTAACTGCTTGGTATGAAAAATGACAGAAAATAAAAATGAATTCAG
>VUQR01021911.1:57867-84219 GCA_015108515.1 Hemichromis elongatus
ATATAAATTTTTTTTAAAAAAAAAAAAGGGGGGGGGGGGGGGGGGGGGAATCAGGACATGCTTAAAAGCTGAAACAAATGAATGTTTGCCAGAATAAATTACTTACACAACTAACTTAATATCAAAATAGCTGCTGATTAACTTTCTGTCAATCACGTTAGAAATTAATAAGAGATTCAGTTTCGATACAGGTAATACTCACAAGTACAAAGGAACTGATACGCACCAAGAATAACACAGAAAAGTCACGCAACCAGAAAAAAGTAAAAGGTTTGAGGGGCCTCTTCAGTGAGCTGCTGACTCTTATTCTCAACCATAATCGTCCTAAAATCTGAATCCTTTAATAACCGTTCAATAAAAATAATAAACAATCAATAAGAATAAAAAAATAAAACAAAAAGTGGGAAAGTTGGGGAGCCAGAGACAATCAAGCCATTTTAAAAGCAGGAAGGAGAAAAAAAAACTTACAGTCAGCTGCAGTGAAGTTGGGCAAGGAGTCGTAACTCTTCTCACTGTTCATAATATCCTGGAGGTGCAAAAGAAAAAAGAGAGGAGAAAGGAGAAAAAGAAGAATTAAACTAATTTTGTTCTCCCCTTTCTATGTCCCCTGTCTCTGATTAATAACAGGATTAGCTGATCTGAGCAGCCGTGCTAATTTCGACTCCAAGTTTTCATTAAGTGCTTAAGACGGATTATCAGAATATGACATAGCCTTTGGCAATTTAGTGGTCACAATTAAAGCTCAGTCACGTTTGGTTTAGCGTGGAGCAGAAAGTGGGTGAAACCCCTCTCAGTGAGCTGAAAAATAAATGCTGTTCTTTTACGTGTATTTATAGGTTAGGTAAACGAACATTAGCCACATCTGTCCTATGACATGGAAAGTACACTAAATGTGGAACAATCGAATGTGACAGTATCTGCACACAGGGTTGAGGTAATGGAAATACATCTGAGAGCACGCTGTATAAAGAAATTACACCAACTATGTAGTCAGCCACAAAATTGAAGTAATCAAATTACAGATGTATTATTTTCCATCTCCGGTCCTGTGAACACAAGTGCTCAGTCTTTGCAATCTAAATGAAAATGCCAAAAGTCAAGGCGAACCCTTCTCCCTCACATACCCAGTTCTCTTTGCTTTATCAGTGAGTGTGAGCCGTCGTGCAGGCAAAGCCCTCACTGACTGCAGAGCAAACAGCAAAGATTTTCCCCGGGTGTGTTTGCCCTGGGATCAATCCTGTGCGTCTCCCTGAGCTGGTAGACGAGGCTTTACTAGACGCTGACTGACACCTAGTGCCTGACTGATGCCAGATATGGGGAACATAGAAAACATAGCATATTCTTCTCTTAAGCTACACAATGTCTTATGACGTCCTCAATCTTAACTTTTAGGTGAAAAATGAACCAACGCAAAATAATTCTAGCCAATGACAATACATCCATTCATCCTTTATACAGGCTGACCATAATAATCCAGTAAATCTACTCAGGTGTACCAAACAATGCTGCATTCTCCCACTATTCATGCAACAAAAGCACATTGAACTAAACAGCTGGGAGCTGTGAAAAGCTCAGATCCCTCTACATGTATCGGTCTTTTGGATTCCTTGTTTTGTCCTAACCTGCTGTTCCTGCACTCATTCCCAGGGATGCCAAAAACTGAAGACATTGTTAATTTTAAATTAACAAAGACTGCATGTTTTCAGTCAATTAGAAAAAACCTTTACTCTTGAACAATAAGTATGTCTGCTCTGTTCCTCTGGGTTTACCTGCCCCATTGTTCTAAAACCAACAGGAACTGACAGAACGACAGATGTTCAGGTGTACGGGAGGCTGTTCACAGAGATTATGATAAAGGGAACAAAGTTATTGCTGTGGCATTTCATTTTGCAACGCAGCATGAGTTGCTTACCTCCATGATTCCTATGTAATACGAGAACGGAGTGACTCGTAGCCCTTTGACCATGATGTCAGACAGGTGGTAGGGGTACAGCATCAGGTGGTCCCGGCTGTACTTCAGAAGCTCCTCATAATATTTGCGCTCATCCTTCCTCACGTGGCGCACTGCTCAGAGAACCAACAACAGTCAGAGCTTACATACAGAAACAATCTCTCTACATCAACATCACAACCAAAGTGATTCGATTTAATACATAATGCACGTTATTAAACAGATACATACACATGTTTAGGCACTGATGATTATTAACAGTACAAGTATTTTCAGTTCTTTATTACCTTTTCAGGACAATCCTATGATCAAAACCAAAGGCAGAACAAAAAACATGGACAGAGCTAATAAGTGTGAAGAGTGAAGTCCCATTGTTAACCCTTGAGCTTAATGTTTTTGCTGTAACTTTTTTTTTGAAGCCAGACATAATGAGTGAGAGTTAGTTCTAACTGTGAATCGGAAGACACCGCATGCTCAATCGTTAATTAACAAGTAGGATCCAATATCCGTGCCCTGGTTTATCCTCATAATTATGACCATAATTTACAAAATAAACATTGCGTTTTGATAAATTTGATTTGAAAGCAGAGAGTGGGATTACAATTCCATCACAGAAGTGTTTACTGAGGTCACAGAGCCAGCCCCTTAGGGCTGTTTTCCCATGGACTTGAAATCAGAAGTCTTACCACAATGATCAAATTGTAATAGAGTATGTTTCTCTGCAAGCTAGCATCGTGAGACAATTTTTGCCCTTCATCAAGCACTCTGACGGGGTTATATTTAACCTGCCACAAACCTCTGTCTGTCTTTTAATCTAACACTCAAACATCATGTAGCTCACCCTTTATGTTTACCACTGCTGTGTGTGTGGGGGATAATATTGCTCACCTAGGTTATTGCGGAATCGCAGCTGGTTGCGGATGCTGTACAGGAGCACTTGCTTCTCATACTCGCGCTGAGAGTTCCCCAAACTCTGCAGAGAAAGGAAAATGCACAGGTGAGACCACATTGATGTGCCAGGGGGTGAAACCAAACAGGGCCTCTTTTAAACCTCCTGTTCTCCAGCTGGCTGTGAAATACTTTTCCATACTGGTATTATATGTGATATCATATGTGTTGAGAAACCATATTAACTGCAAAGATGCAATAAGAGATTTGAATTTGACATAGGCTAGGAGGCAGGTAATATCTTGTACTTGTACTTGATTTTGTGCTTTGGTAGCTCATACTTACAACATACTTCTAGTTACTTACAAGCCCAATACACTGGTTGGTATTGGACCAATAATGACCTTGAGCAGATCAGATATCAGCAATGACACGTCTGATCCTCAATGAACAGCTTATGTGTCAAAGTCATGATGAAATCTACAGGGTTTAGAGCCTGTGGATTCATGTTAACTCATGCAAAAAATGACCAGGGGTATTATAATTCTCGTAATATTGTAGCTGAAGCTGTTTTGCGAGAGAGAACTTTGTATATCCTTAATATTTTCAGCTATTTCAAAACAAAAACAAAAACACTTGGTGCACATCAGGCCAGATGTGTACACCAGAGGCCCCTGGAGTCTCACTGGTTATGATGAGTAATCCAACTTTTTAGGGGGCGCATAAGGATGCAGCAGCTCAAACAGCTCATCCACCCACCTCCTCTTTACCGAGACATGTTGGCACAAGAAGAGAAGGGGGGGTATGCATATTACTGACTAACTGTAACAGCACACTTCACTAGCTTTAAATGCACCAGGCACAACGACGTAAAAGCCGTATGTGCAGGTGACATACACGCTCTAAACTCATGTGGTGCCCCTCACCCCCACCCAATCAAACAATCTGTCATGTGATGCCAGTGTGGCTTCAGTAGCTGAAGTGCAATGATGGTCAGTTATGGCTCCGGCTGGACGGTGAAGCCCCTGCAGAGGACGGGGAGCGAGCAGTGCGACAGTGACAACTGCCAGTATGACAGAGAGCAGCCCCAGTGACATTGACAGGTTCCCCCCGCGGTGTCCCCCCTCTCTCCGTGCCCACAGGAAACGTTAAAAGTCGGTACCTGTTTGACGTTAGCTGGCAGCTTGTTCCACGGGTAATTCTGCCTGATGTGAAATTCCACGTCCGTATTCATCGCTAGCTAGCTAGCTGGCTACAAGCAGAATTCCTCGAGACGATCGGAAACGGGCTCTCGGGAAAGTCCACGGTGACCTCGCCCCCCCCGGACACCCAGCGACCGAGCGAAGGGACCCCCGGTTTGAAGAGATTTTTTTTTCTCCAGCGGTTATTTTCCTTCACAATAAACCTTAACTTCCTTGTTGTATTTTCGAAAGAGCCGTTCGTCACGCTCGTGGCTACTTTCGTCACTTCCTGTTGAGGAGTGACCGTGGACTGAATGGAGCTGGCGAGAGCGGGGTTTCAAATGAGGGATGATATTAGTGTCGTCCAATTCAATGGTTTATCTTAAAGCGTGGTTATTATTGCATTATTATTTTTAGCACTCGTGGAGTATTTCCCACCCATAGGTTCACGGTTTAAAGGTTCACGTGAACCTTTAAAACCAAGAGACATTTATAAGGGTTAGCTGACCTCCCAAAGTATGACTTACAGGCATACGGGCCCATGTGCTCCTCAAACATGATGCTACGATTGCTGCAGATTCTCTAAGCTACTAATAACCGAATAATTAACACGGGCTTTGTTGTTACTACAATAACTTGTGAGTATTTAACATTTACATGACTAAATGTATGATTTAAATGTCAGAAAATTTCAACTGAGGGGGCACAGTGACCTTTTTGGACGCGCCTCCACCCCCCCAGAACTACTGGTCCATGATGCAGAAAATATATTCTTTTATATTCCTAAAGTCTACGGAATATTCTAAACCTGCGGGGCTCTGTAAGTTTTTGGAATCCTGCTCAAACTGGAGTAAATATTATATATGTCTGTAGGCTATGAGCATATTTTTCACACTCACACTGTGAGTATTTGCATTTAGTGTGGAGCAAAAATATTGATACAGCAATATCTTCTTATTGCTTTGTCTTTGCTAGCTGTAGCCGTGCACCAGCACAAAATATCTATATTTTTATCACAATGTGCACATACACTAAACATATTTGCAAATGATTTAAAAATCAGTGAAGGTAAATTTAGGCTAACAAGCAGGGATCGTCTGTGTGTGGTGAGGGGATCAAAAGGGTAAAATCCTAAACCTTATTTATTTAACTGAGACATTATTGAAATATAAAAATAATGATAATACACACAAACACAGATATTTTGATGTTGCATATCATGATACTATTGGTGTTGATAAATGGTCTTGTACATATACATTTATATTATTTCTAACCAATTTGAGTACTTAAAAGACCACAATCTCTAAAAATCCATATTCACATTTGCATCTGCACAGCTCTGGATTGATGTGGGTTTAACACATTCACTACACAGTCATCTATAACACAGGGCATTATAATTAGGTTAAGTGGCTGGAAACGCTGGTAGGTCTGTTATCATACCATACTGGCCAGAAAATATATACAGTATATTTCAATATTCCAGTGAGTGGTTAATGTGATTAATATTCAGTAGCAGAAACTAAAGCAAAATTCAGGTTTGAAGCTGGTATGATTAACTAAAAATCGAAAATCATAAATCTGTCCCTGCACTTCGACCTGGAGTTTTTACGAGTTGTTTTTTGTTTGTTTTGCAGTTTTGTTCATACAGGAATCTGACCTGTAAGCACGAAACTATCACTTAGTGACTGGTGACTCAGTGTAAGATTTCACTGCAACACCAAAGTGGCTTCTTCTCTTGGGTCATGATATCTGGCTTGCTGACAGCTCACTTTCTTGCAGCTATGTCATTCAATCTGCCTGCATGTAACTTCAGTTCCCTGTCATATGCCGCTAAGCAAACATGACATTAATTCATCTGCCGGGCAGACAACCGGCATAACTCTATGGCGTGCAGAAAGGGGCTGCAGACTGAGAGTCCTCGTGACATTATAGCTCACAGACAATAAAGGTAAAAGAAGGTTTAAATGTCTCTGAAAAGTTATGCAAGACTGTTTTGGAAAAAAAAATCAGTACAGGTTCAATCTAATCAATGAAAGGAAAGGAAATCTTAACAGCCTATATCTGTAACAGTGTTCCCCAGCCTCCTCTGGCTTGTGATCTCTTAAAATAAAGCGCTGTCTACTCGTGAAACACCTCATCTAAGGCTACAGTATGATATGAAAGCTGTGAAAACACACATTGTTTCTAAACTAGAGGAGTAGAAATGGAAGAATAGTATTTCATTTTTTTTAAAAACATACTGTTAGGGTTCTCCATAGTCTCAAGGCTTTAATGTGCAGGGGTTAAAGGGGTTTGGGATTTGACAGCTAGGTGAAGCCTAAGTATGATCTGTATTGCTCTGCTGAGCAAACAATGACTCACCTTAAAATAAATACCAAACCTGATTACTACTGTGAGCTGCAGAGGACATTTTTGCTTTGTGAACAGTGATCAGAGCTTCTGTAACCCTGAGCTTTACTCTTGTGCCATCACCAGTGTGTGAATGGGTGGATGACTGTAATGTAAAGCGCTTTGGGGTCCTTAGGGACTAGTAAAGCGCTATATAAATACAGACCATTTACCATTTGTGCGTGTGCCTAATGTAAATAATGAAAGGAAACAAACTGTCAACTTTATATACATTTCAAACCAACTGACATGATGTATGCTCACAGCAGCAACAGCTTGTTTTATTGATAAAGCGATGTCTAATAATTCTTTTTTTAAATTTCTTACAACAGCTATTCTTTATGTACTGATCATTCCTCTAGAGACAGTACTTATTATTGTAAGACTCGACGCTCTGAGTACACACAGGGGACTCGCAAAAAGTGATTAAATAATAAACTGCTTGTAATTTTATGAGCTTCACAGTTAACTCTCCTCCTGCTAATGCACTGAGGTCCAGGCCTCAACTTTCAGAGCCACCTATCGCCGTCAACAAAACACTTCTCTGTAATCTGTTATGTCCTTTTAAATTTGCATGTATTTTTGAAAGTAGTATACACCCATGCTAGTAGTTTTTGGTCTGTTTGTGTTGTTTCGAAGTGGACATACTTAATCACACTGAGAGAAGTTTTTAAAAATTAGGCTGGCAGTTGTTTATGTACTAAAAATGGGTGACTGTAGCCCGTTGCTAGGTGATTGCCAGGCATGTAGTTCAGCTTTGTGGATGTAAGCAATGAACTGTCATGAAATAAAATGAACAGGTTCTTAAGGTGCTACAGGTGCATCAATGCTACAAAACACGTAGCCTGCATTTTTTTTTATGCATAATTCTGTGCACATTATGCATAATTAAACTTTTGTGGATAGAAATTAGATGTTACTGGAGTGAAATAAAAATGATGCTTTTATAGTGTTAGAGGTGGGTAACTGCTAATAATGGGTCATTTTGGCCAGTTTGTAGGTGGTTGCCAGGCAACACAATGGCATCATTATGCATAATTTTCCTTTTTTGATAGAAATGAGATGATACTGATGCAAAATAAAAAATATATGACGCTTTTATAAGGTGTTACAGTTGCATGAATGACCGGCCATTTTAGCCAAGCTAAGTGGTTGCTTGGCAACATGATGGCATCATGATATCGGCTATTAATGCAAACCCTCCGTGGGCCTAAAATGTACCTGTGTGCCAAGTTTGGTTGCTCAGCTTTCAAAGTTATGGCAAGACTTTGTGAAAAAGAAACAAACAGAGCTCTATTGTATTATTATTAATGTAAGATATCACATTATGAAGACCCATGGATAACCCAATACTAGACTGCTTTACAAAGAAATGTCCTGCCACAGTGGGTACTTCTTAATTATTTGATGCACAGTGCAATGTTACCTGTCAAACAGGTGATTAATAGTAACAGCGGTCACATCCAGTTGTGCACGTTCATGGACACAAACAGAAACACCACCAAACCTTGAAAACTGAGCCCAGTTCTTACAGCTGTTTCTCCTGATCAAAGTGACCCATCAGCGCCGTTCTATATTTGACTACATCCTGGGTTACACACATGAGGAAGGGGGAAGAGGAGGAGGAGGGATGAACTTGGACAGCACTAGATGATGGACAAGGTTTAGCAGCTCTGGGACGCTTTGATTAAAGACCAGCCTGGCTGGGAACAACGCCTGAGTCAGGACCCTGTGATGGTTCCCCTTCTTGCGGCTATTGTAAACACTCCCTCCACTGGACCCTGGAAGAGTTGTTAGGCTGGCAGATGGGTACCAAACAGCGCCATGTCACATGAGAGGCCCAGCTGGAGTCACAGTGGCCCAGGATACTATTCTTAGCTGTAGGAATGTACACAGTGGCCTCATGGCAATCTCCGCAGCACCTAACTGGAAACCCTTCTCTGAGTCACTACCCATTTTCTCTCTGGGTAATGCTTAAACTGTCTTTCATTTGGAATTAATCTGTTTTTCTGCCGAGACTGACCACTTTGGATAATATTGGTCCTCGGAGGACAGGAGGTAAGAGCTGAGCTAATCACAGATACTGCTGATGACCTGGAAACATCTTGTTCACACAGATGTTTGTCTCACACTTCTCAGTTTAACCAGTTTTATTATTAAATGCTTAATTGTGAAATGTCTTTTGTATTAGCATAATTCTGAGTTAAGAAAGTATATTTTCTAGTTTCCTCTTATTTATTAGCCGTTTAAAGGAGTGAGTCATTGCATTTTATTAAATTTCTTTATTTAGACTGGATATGTTTCTCAAAAATATGATGCCATGCTATAATCTGTCTCTTAAAAGTGTAATAATTTAAGCTGCATGCATGATTAATTCATCATCATCACCCTCTTTGACTAAGTGATTAAGGTGCAAATGGATTATTTTTAAAATCAGATGCAGTTTATCATGAGAGGTTCTGCAGCTCCACCAACAGCTCTTGTTTGAAGACTGAGTCAAAACACCCAGTTGTGAAATGCCACTCACAGCTATTGGCATTTAATAATATATAATAATGATTAGTGGTCTAAATATATCAGACAGGCTGGGCCATGTAAGTGGGAGTAAATCAGTAGCTGGCACAGGGATGATTTGAAGACTTAATGTTGCTAATAGCCCAATGAAATCCATGCTCTTTAAACAATAGGACAGCACAAACCTTCCAGCCAGAGAGAGAGACACACTGGGACTAAGAGAAAACATGACATATAGAAAATAACAAGAGAGACTGTGAGGCCAGTCCACAGAGAGATGGGATGCAGAGACATACACAGATGGTCCGCTGAAACAGTTCGGTTTATGTTAGTGATGATGGGCAGCTTGATTACTGAAACAAGCCCTAATGGCACACAAATCCTGCGAGATCATTTAGACAGGGTTTGGAACAGAAATCTGTGAGTCAGTCATTCACATTAAAGACAGCTGCTACGTGGGAGGTTTAAGAGTTTGAGAGGAGACAAATAAGTGAAAGGCTTTGTTAGGAACCAGATCACATGGTTTTCCTAGCATGCATGATTAAGTTGTTGCGAATAAAAATTTATTTAAATCACACTTGTGAATCTAATTGATGCACTTTTTGGAGCTCATGAATAAAGAAAATTAGAAAGAGGAGGAGGGATGGAGAACAGTTTGTAAATCAGGAAGGACAGAGGATTAGGAAGGAGGAAGTGAGGGCAGCTGTCACAGTCCTGGAGAGTGAGAGGATGACTGAGCAATGGAGACTGAATTTACTGGTAACTATTTTCAAGAACAAGGGTTACAGAGGGATAAAGCTGATGAGCCAGACCATGAAGGTATAGGAAAGACTTGTTGAAGCTAGTATAGAGGTCAGAAGGAGTTGCGCTGTGTCTTTGTGGATCTAGAGAAAGCATATGAAAGAAGTGACAAAGAAGTATGTGAGGGTGGTGCAAGACATGTATGAGGTCAGCGGTGATGTGCGTGGTAGGAGTGAATGATGGTTTCAAGGTGTGGGGTCGGATCAGGGATTGGTTTTGTGTCCATTCTTGTTTGCAGTACTGTTGGACAGGTTGACAGATGAGGTCAATTCAGGAGTTTCCATGAGCTATGATGTTTCCAGATGCCATTGCGATGTGTAGTGAGAGGAGGGAGCAGGTGGAAGAGAGCCTGGAGAGGTGGAGGTATGCACTAGAGAGAAGAGGAATGAATGTCAAGGGAAGCAAAACAGAATGCATGTGTGAGAACGAGAGGGAAACGGATGTAACAGCGAAGCTGTGAAAAGGTCATGATTGTGGATGAGTTTAAAATCCTGGGGTCAGCCATCCAAAGAAATACAGAGTGCACAAGAGAGGTCAAGGAAACATATTTTCACTGACCAAAAATCAGAGGGGGAGCTCAGGTCGAGCAGTTTAGAGACAAAGTTAGAGATGCAAGGCTGAGATGGTTTGGATGTGCAGAGGAGGGACTGTGGATATATTAGGAATACATGAGGAAAAGAGGAAGACCACAAAGATGATTGATGGATGTAGTGAAGGAGATCATGGTTAGGTTGACAAAGGAGGATGGTACACATAGAGTAAGATGCAAGCAAAAAAAATGTTGTCATTACTAATATTTATTTAGAGTAATCCCATTATCAGCATACTCGGTCATCTACATTCTCCCACTGGAAAACAAAAATACATTCAGTCATAAAATAATTCCTGCATTGTCCTCCCTTCTGTAGAATGGCCACCAGACCACAAGATGTTTTCTCTTTCAAAGACGCTGAACTTCCCTCTCACCTGCTCGCAAAGCTCAACGTCCTCCGGCAAGAGCGCATCCTGACAGACGTCCTGCTCTGCACTGAACACCAGGAGATCCCCTGCCACAGGAACGTCCTGGTGTCCAGCAGCCCATACTTCCGCGCCATGTTCTGCAGTAACTTTCTGGAGAGCAACCAGGCCCGCGTGAATCTGAAGGGAATCTCTTCCAATGTGCTCATTGGCATCGTGGACTATGTTTACACAGGCTGCATCACCATCACCATGGACATTGTACTCCCACTCATGCAGGCAGCTTCCATGCTTCACTACGGAAGCCTCTTTGAAGCCTGCTCTGTGTTCCTCCAGGAGCAGCTGAGTCCAGAAAACTGTCTAAGCATGATCCGACTGTCTGAGATCCTTCACTGTGAGAGCTTGAAGGAGAGGGCAAAGGAGATGGCTGTGAGGTCCTTCTCTGATGTGGCCGCTACAGAAGATTTCTGTGAGTTGTCTCTCCCAGAGCTCATGTGTTACCTAGAAGATGACCGACTTTGTGCCGAGGAGGAACAAGTGTTTGAGACCCTGCTGGCTTGGATCCACCATGACCCGTTCTCACGACGGGGCGCAATCCACGATCTCTTCAAGAAAGTCCGTCTGCGCTACATCCACCCAACTTACCTCTTCCAGTTCATTGCCAATGATCCACTAGTGCAGAGCTCCAGCCTTTGCACTGAGATTATCGAGTCAGTCCGTCGCCTTATGCTTACAGTCAGCGCCAAGTGCAGCCGTGAGCTGAAGCCTCTGTGGACCACACCGAGACGTTACACCTGCAGAGAAACGCTGGTGGTAGTTGGAGGACGCAAAAACAATGAACAGACTTCAAGGGAAGCATTACTCTATGATGAAAGGACTCAGCGTTGGCAGTGGTTGGCCAAGCTCCCCTTGCGCCTCTACAAAGCTGCGTATGTGTGCATTCACAGTATTCTCTACGTCCTCGGCGGGCTCAGCCTCTGCATGGCGTCAGGCGACAGCTCGGTCAGTGCCACAGTTTACACACTCTCCCTCAAAACGAACCAGTGGAGGACTGCCGAGCCCATGCTGGAGCCACGATACGCTCACCAAAGCGTTTCGTACCTGCACTTTATTTTTGTGTTAGGAGGCATCAGTGTAGACAAGCGCATCTCTCAGTCAGTAGAGAGGTATAACAGTATGTTTAACCAA
Organism: Hemichromis elongatus; assembly: GCA_015108515.1. Lineage (NCBI taxonomy): Eukaryota > Metazoa > Chordata > Actinopteri > Cichliformes > Cichlidae > Hemichromis > Hemichromis elongatus. The sequence continues at coordinate 69,742 of VUQR01021911.1, forward strand.
TGGGAGGCCATGGCACCCATGCCCACAGCTGTCCTTCATCCAGCTGTTGCAGCCAGTGATCAGAAGATCTATGTTTTTGGAGGGGAGGACGCCATGCAAAACCCAGTCAGGCTGATTCAGGTAAGGAAGGCTTCAGTCAAAGTTAGCATTCAGTGAAGAACAGCTTGTGATGCTCAGGAAAACTGATTGATGGTGTTTGTGCTATGAAACAGGTGTATCACATCGCTCGTAATCTGTGGTCCAAATTAGAGACAAGGACAGTGAAAAATGTTTGTGCTCCTGCCGCTGTCATAGACGACAAGATCTATATCATAGGAGGTGAGCACGCATTTTTATTTTCAAAAAACTGATGAAAACCGCTGTTCTTAGCAGCTGTTTTACACTAAAATATGGTCTAATACAGTTTAACTTAGCCACATTTAATTGGGCAGATAACACCTGATGGGTCGACTAGGATTTGTTGACTATATGTAATTTACAATGACTTACCAAACATCTAACCTCCAGGGTACACCATGCGAATGATTGCCTACGACACCAAAGCCAACAAATTCTTCAAGTGTGAGAACCTGAAGGAGCGACGAATGCATCACAGTGCTACGGTGATCAACGGCAAGATCTACGTCACCGGTGGACGGATCCTGAATGGCCACGACGTCATTGAGGACTCGGACTGCTTCGAGTGCTACGACCCAAAAACCGACGTTTGGACCTCTAAAGGTTCTCTGCCGTACAAGCTGTTCGACCACGGCTCTCTCCCGTTAGTGTGCGTTTCCAACAGACCCAACCCACCATGACCCGCCAACTAATCACCGCTTGCTCCTTTTTACTGTAAACTTCACTTGCCCTTTGCCATTATTTAGTGGCTTCTAACAGAAATGGGAAACCATGTCAGTGTGACCCCTTTCCTTCACGCGGCTCAATAAAGTGGCATTTAAGGCCAGGCTGACTTTCATCTGCATCAGAGAAGAAGAGCTCAGCTGGCATGCAGAGGTGGCATTTCTAAGCATCTGGGGCGGAACTGAACCGAGATCCCCAGAAATGATGAGAGGCAGCTGCTCGGACATGTATGTAATCCAAAGAGCTCTTTAAAAGCTCTTTCCACAGATGGATACACTTGTATAAAGTAAATGAAATGTGTTAATACAGTATTTTCCAAGATATTTGAACACAGCCTGTCACTCTGCATGGCAGCTGCACTTAACTTGTTTTTTTGTTGTTTTTTTTTGTAAAACTAAAAGTTACATATGGTTAATAATTTGCACTTTATAGTTAAAAAATAATACATTCCTTCTTCACCCAGATGTGTAATGTATCAGAGGGCACTGATTAATGAGAATAAGGGCTACTGAAAGTTGCACTTGCTCTGATGTTTGGTGAAATTTTGCAAAGAACATTTTTTTCCCCACCTGTGGCAACTTTATTCCAGTCTTGGGGGGGGGGGTTGACTTTCAGTTAAAACCCAAAAAAGCTTGTTCTGTTTTAAAGATGCCTGCTTAAAACACAGCAGAACCAGTATGCAAAGATGTGATGTTTTGGATCAGTCCAAGCTTTGTGAGCAAATATATGAGTATTTCAATGGTGGTTTACATTCATATTTCACCGTGCACGCAAATGTCGTTAGATAAAGACAACACTGTGGCCTGCTGTGAGTGGCCATGAGTAAAAAATGTTGTTAGAGATTTTTTTGTGTGTGTGTGTGTGTTTACAGGCTACATCAGACCACAGGGGCAACCTAAAGGAGATCTGGCATAAGCACACCATTATAGTCATACAAAAAAAAATCTACAACTGTTAAGACTTTGATTGCCGTTACATCCCTCTGTGTCCTGCAGCCCTCTCGTCTCTCATGGAGTATGCATTCAGTGCTTTGCTCCAGCCCTTGGTAACTCCATTATTGGATAACTTGTGGTATGCATCTTAATGCTTAAGACGTTCTCACAAATCAACAGAACAATACATTGCTGCTACTTGCACATTAAGAGACTTCCTGTTTATTTTTGTATGCGTCATTACTTGTACGATGTGCATAAATATTATCTTTATGTACTAAAGAGAAAGTCAAATTTCTAATTTGTTGCATTGATTCTTTCTAAACATTAAAACAGATCAGCTGTGGCAAAATTGCATCTTTGTTCAGCTTGTCAGTCTTCATTTTGAGCCGGCTCTGAATTTGCCTACAGAGTAGATGAGTCACGAGCCCCTCATACATGAGGGAACACCATTAATGCAGAAACATGTTCTGGTTGTCAGGTGACACATTTGCTCTCCGAACATTATTAAACACTAGTGCAAAACCCATTAAAATAATGGGATGTTCCTGGAATGTAGTGAATGCATTTCTTTATGTGAGTGCCAACCTCTTGACCCTTCAGGGCGCATTCTCCTCATGCAGAGCGTCTGGTATGAGAAGCTTCACATGAAGGTTTCATATCCGGTTACCACTGTCCCCCTGAGAGGATCACTGTTTGCAAGGTATATGGCCTACTTAAAACTAGCCCTCCAGCAAAGCTGACCTTAGGGGAAGAGATTTGGGATCAGCTTTCACTCCTACGCTTTAATGGTCGTCCATTAGTGTTAGTGGAAATGCTGAAACTTGCCTACAAGCAGTAACCAAATGGGAATTTCATCACTGTCTCTGAGTTAAATGGCTCCTTGTTAGCCTGGTCCCTCTGAATGCCTCTCTCTAACCCTGTGTGAATGCATTCAACAACTCGTGCTTGCAAAATGAGCTTAAGGTCTAAACTCAAAATGCTGAATCTACCAAAGCAGTGACTTTTCCAATTATGTTACCGACAGTCACGTGTTCGGCTCAGTCAGGCAGAGCAGAATGTAAGAAAGACCCGTGAAACCTTCCACTGAGCTGCTGCTAAATACACAGCCTTCTCAGATTGTTTACAGACTCTGTGTTTGCTCAATACCTTTCCATAGAAACCAGTGTGTGAGGGTCACCCTTAAGGGAGGCTGTGGCCTGGGCAGGTTATTTTCAGTATCTGTTACTAACCCATTAAGGGGTAGCATATCATTGCCTATTCTGTGTGTCTGTATAAACATACAAAGTGACTGGAGCAAAAAGAAAAATATATAATATAATATAATATAATATCTATATATATATATAGATAGATATTATGAGAGAGAGAGAGATGCTCAGATTTAATAGGATAAACTAACAGAATTTTAATTAGGATTGTTTTAATTTTTTTACTCCCTTAAGTCTGCGGCCCATGAGTTTTTACTAGATGTGCTGCATTTCCTGCCTTGACATCCTCTGCCTCTTTACTTTAGCCACCAAATTGCTTCTTGTTTTTGCATCTATCTGCATTCAGTCACTGAAAATCTGCTTTCCTGAGATGAGCTCCGATGACTGATTTGGCCACTGAAGAACAAGTTGTGGTTTGCAGTTTACTTTCGAGCATTTGTGGATCATTGTCCGATCACTTTTGCAGCATTTGTCTAAACCTGAGCAGAGAGTATAGCTCTGCACACTTCACAATTCATCCAGCTGCTTTTCTCAGCAGTCACATTATCAATAAACAGTGGTGGTCTCAGCAGCAGCCGATGCCATAATATTACCTTCACTAGGTGTAGTATGCATGAGCGGTTTCTCTCCTTCTCCATACTTTCTAGCAAATCTGGACTTCCTGTTCTTAAGTGTAATCAGTGGTTTGCTCCTCAAGGTTGTCCTTGACTTGGTCAGATGCTATTTGTTTTTCTTAACCATGACAATAATTCAGTCATCATCCACCTCAGTGTTCTTACATGGTCTTTTGATATTGAGTACGTTCCTTAATTTTAAAAATGAAGCTGATTTTTTAATTTTGCCTATTCTTAAGTTTTGCCATCACTTTGATGCTTCCCAACATCTCATTGGACTTCTTACGACTTTTCCAGTTAAAATATATATATAAGTCCAACATTTGTAATCAGTCAATTTTCCAATTAATTTTGAGTTCTGAAAATAAAAGACGATACAAATGGTATATAAATGGTTAGAAGTTCTAAAAGCTGAAAGTCCTCTGCAGTGAAATCCACAGGCAAGATGTAAAACTAATAACAAAACATAGCATGTGGTTGTCCAAAAACTTATGGACCCATCTGCAATACAGACCCTTTACGGCCTGATGTCCTCATGCCTGGAGGCTGATGGATTATAATTAGAAAATTATAACGGAAAGAGTTTTAATTTAGAGTGTTTATAAAAGGAAGTGGAGCAGCAGGAACAATCCCGGGACAGACTTCTGCTTGCAATAAAAAAATGTAAGAAGTGTTCAGAGTAAAATCATAAATCAATCAATTCAGCATCAGAATAAAGATTAGACCACCATGGATGGAGGTTGAACAGCTTTGTAGATCACTGTCTACATGTTGGTTTACTGCTATAAGGTCTTGTGTTACTGGTGTTGCTTTAACCTTCATGTTGGAAGGGACCAGATGTCCCTCTTTAAGGGGGACTACAAAGATAAAGACTCATAATAATTATTAACACCCACCCAGATGAAGGAAAATATGTCAATTAAAAAAAGCATGTTTTAGTATATTTTTCAACTTTTTAAACTATACTTTTAAAATATAAACATTTCTAAAGTGAACAAGAGAGTAGATTTTATGTTTTTCACTAGTTGCGTGCTATTATATTCTATGAATTTCAAATCTATCAAAGTTAGCAAAAGGTTGCTGACAGGCCTCTAGGCCTGTGTGCCTGAGACGCTACTCTTTTACTTCACCCACCCGGCTGTAAAGTGTTGTGCAGCTGGCATCGCTCCTCTGTTCGTGCATGGATGCAATAAGACTCGGAAATGCTGAGTTTGTAAGTCCAAAATAAATGAAGTAATGGAAGTTTATAAACCTTAGACAACAGAGCGGTGAGGTGTTCAAGGATATCAGCAAGTTCCTCCACAGTTAGCTGCAGGAACTCCTCCTCAAGAACAGCCTGCTCAAAGTTATTGATGATGTAGTTGTCGGCCTTGGCACGTAGTTCGGGTGATAAGCATACTTTTGTGAACTGCCAAATGCCAAAGTTGTTCCCTGAAGAAGTCACAGCAGAGTTTTACAATGCCCATTACATTGACTTGATCTGCTGCCATGAGAAGTTCCACTGCGTTTCCCTCCGTTATGGAAACTGAGCCTGTGTATGCAAAATGAATGATGAGTGCCATCATCTCAGGAGACAAGCCAGGTATGTTGAAGACGCTCTGAGGGTAGAGATGGAGACAGAGTAGAAAATATTAAACGTCATGCACACGTAGGATAAATATATAAAATCAGTTGAATGGAATGGAAATGATCACCAAATTATATGTGTTACTGTGTGGTTATTGTGATAGTCTTGTAATGTCTAGTCCATATTAGCATAAAGCTGATAACTCCAAAACAGAGTTTGTACATGTTTAATGCGCTTGAGTGTTGGGTTTTCAATGCTTTAAATACATTGTAGTATGTATACAAAGCTATTGCCAAACAAAATGCAGTCCCACACCATGACAGAGCCTCCAACTTGTTTTACAGTTGACTTTAGACACTCATTGTTCATTGTTGTACCTCTGTGACACATATTTAAATCAACTAGTTATTGTGTAATTTGGCATACCTCAGCCTTTTCCTTATGGAAGTTCCAGTGCATTTTGCTCAGTTAGTCTGTTTCTCTTACATAACCATTTCTGATGAGGTTTTATGAACATTAGATGGTTTAAATGGTCTTCTTACAGAAATTTGCTGGATTATGTCTTTCTTCTTAAGAACATGATGCTATTTATCTGCTGTGGTTAGTTTTCTTAGGTTAGTTTGTTAGGACCGTCTTTAAACTGGTTCTTTTCTAAGCTATGTGTTATGTGTAGAAACCATACTGGTTCATCCATCGAGTTACAGTAGTTGTGTTTTTTTATGCTTGAAAGATTAATAGTTCAGAGTTAAATGACTGAAAAACAAATAAAGGAACAAAAAGAAAACAAAACTATTCCTCTGAAAATGGTCAGTTACAAGGACTGGAACAAAAAGGGTAAAAAATGTCCAAACAAAACCTTTAAAAGGCTTCAAAAAAGCCATCAAGAACTATTGCTCAATTGTACTTTAAAAGAATTGTCTGGTTCAAGGCAAAATATAAAGAAATGACAGGAACTCAAAAGTTTTGCATGATGTATAACTATATACAGAGTTCAACCTTTTAGGATTAGTTAGTCTGATAAGCTCATAAGATATTAATGTAACTTAATAAAACACATGAATTGGACTTCAATTCAACAGTGTCTGAATTTAGTTCATACGATCACCAAGTGCTTCACAGTGGGGGGGGTTGTTTTTTTTTTTTTAAATGGCACATTTACTGAAGTGGAATCTTGAGCTGTGTGAAGGTAAAGATGAAATCTGCACTGCTGGCAAAGGTTTGCATTATGTTTTGGGGTATATCGGTCAGTTGACTGTGACAAAGTCTTACTATCAGAACAGCTCATTGATTCAACATGTTCCTTTTTTGTTGGCACCGTTTCACAGAGTAAGACCATGAATTATATTTTTCTGGAGTTTAAATCAGTCAACTTTCCTCTCCATTATCGGGTAAGCAACTCACCTGAAGTACGGGGTACAGTTACACAAGATGAGCTTGTGGACCAGAAATTCGACATCCACCACTTTGATGATTGCATGACTATCCTTGAGAAAGAGTTCATTATACAATGAGCTCGACTTGCATGGATGCCGTCTTTCTTCACTCATCTTGAATTGTGTGACTGCTTTTACGTTTCTTTTTGTCTGAAGTTTGTCTTGAACAGTTCGGAGCAAAAAAACCCAAAAACAAACCTAACTGTGGAAGTTTGGGTTAGAACAATGATTTTTCTGAGTAGTGTGCATTTAATTGTTTCGTCTGTTGACTCTGTTCATTACTGAATTGCAGTTATTGTGGACGTGCTGTACCCGACTCTGTTATGCTGAAATAATAGTTTCCAATAACAATGCAGTCCAGTTTATCTCCCCAGCAAACTACAAACACACAAATAAACATTTTTAGCCATCAGTTTTTACACACATTTTAATGCACAATGCTGTAACATAAACAGAGTTAAAGAACTGTGTATTAGTGATGGTCCTGCTTTTATGTATGCTAGGTCATTGCCACAATTTTTAATGGACACTTCATTACTTCCTCTTTTTATTTTGCCTCTAACGCCCTCTGCTGCCTAACCCAGGTTTGCACAGTACTCTGAAGCCTGCAGGAATATACGGCTTAACTCTGTAACAGGGCAATCGAGTCAGAATTAAGAATCATGACGATTTTATTAGAATTTCCTTAATAAACAAACAAACAAAAAAAAAATCAAAAGCACAGTACAGCATGCGCACATTCCTTTACAGGTCTCTAAAATAAAACTTGGAAACATTGGAACATGGCATCATCGTTTAACACGCTGGTTAGGATTCGTGTTCATTTTACAATAACTTTTTTACCCCCCAAACACACACTTTGAACACGTGTGTGAGACTGTGGATTTGAAAAGGCTAAAATATTGGTAAAGGATGACAGTCCTATACTTAAAGTGCCTACATTCAAATTCAGAGGTGTATTTTTAGTGTATTCAGTAATTAGTCTTTCCTGTGAAGCAGCCACAAGTCGCTCAAACTCATTTTCATTCAAGAGGAACTCTGGGAAAAATGGCACTATGAACGCCCAAGAGGTGAAAAAACAAAACAAAAAACATTATAAATCATAATTATTTAAGACATAAATGAACAAAAATAAAAATAAACAATAAACATATCCAGTAAAAGTGCTATTTGTGATTTAGAAGGGTATAACACTGAGAAGTTTATAAACTATACAAGAACAGAAATAAAACTTTAATATTACATTAACAGAAACATAATAACATTAATAATAATAATAATAATAATAATAATAATAATAATAATAATAATAATAATAATAATAATAATAAACAACTTTTCCAATAAAGAAACTCTTGAGGCAGAAATCCTAAAATGTGGTAAAATTGTACTTTGTTACAGATTTATATTAAATCAAATTTTGGAACAGTTAAGATATACAACATGTACACACTCACAAACCCGACACGTCTGTGCTTCTATTGCCCAGCCTGGAGCGCAAGAAACCAAACCTTGGATTAACCCGAAAATTTGCCCCATCGCTTAGTTTACCACACATATGTACAGTAGGTCCGTAACTACAAAAGGCATTCAGAGAAAGAAATTACATTTTGGCACCAGGCACAGAATTGATTATACATTTTTAATTAAATACTAAACCCACCCAGAAAAATAACCAGGCTATTTTTAACCCCTCCACGTGCTATATCAGCCACATGAGATCATAGCAAATATACATTTAAATTGGCTTTAAAAAAAAAAAGAAAGAAAAAAAAAGACGTAACTTTTGGCATAAGTGTTGCTGGAAGAATCAGAGGGGCAGGGGACTGGCAGACATCTACCCCAGTGGACCTGACGGGAGGATCTACAGTGCATTTCTGTCAAAAGACAATCGTTTGTTCTTCCTGAGTGCTAAAAGTAAACAGGAACTGGAAAACTTACTATGATTGGGCCTTTGAACTATTTACACCACTGTATCTTTTGGCTTTCTGTGTGATTCACTCCCACCAACCCTTACTCTGGCTCACGATGGTGACATCAGCAGCTCTTTTTATCTTCTATAACTTAGAACGTCAGCCACATGCAGGAACTCTGCTGCACTCTGTGACAGAGACTACAGGGTCCTGACCAGCTGTGACCGACAGTGCAACCCCCCTCTCAATCAATCTGAGAGGGGGATAAAGTATCAGAAACTTTACTAGCTTTAGCTTGAAATTGACTGGCCACATGGTCACTTCTTAGCATTATGTATACACATCACTGTGGGAGGGTTTTTTGTTTTGTTTTATTTTTAAAACTGAATGACAAGCTTAACTTAAAGTGCACCGACCAGTCTGATGTTCTACAACTCATTGATGGTTCGCTCCGAAGGCCTGAAGTTGACAGAGCTGGACGACGACATGTAGAACGACTGGGTTCTGCGATTGAGGCGGGCCCGCTTGGTGGCCACACACAGGCTGCGCCTGCTGGAGGTGATGATCTCCGTGATGAACTTTTTGCAGTCCACACAGATCTCCATGGTGACCCAGTCCTCCGTGAGCTCCTTGGGCAGCTCTAGCTCATCCTGTGACCGCCCGTCTTTGCTGATGCTGTGCTTGGACAACCTGAACAGATACAACTCTGAATATCTCTGCACAAACAGGAAAGCAGTCACAGCCACATCAAGATGATGCTGAAAATGATCAATTCACCTTCTGCGGAGACTGTGCCGGCTGTGCGCAGACCCAAAGGGCTGCTTTTCTGGCTCAACTGGGGCAGAAGATGTGCCTGTCTCTTCTTTAGCCACAGCACTGGGACCCAGAGAGTAGATAGGCAGGGTGGAATAGGGCTTAGAAGGCAGCCGCATCTGAGGTAAAGAGATGAAAAATAACTTAACTAAAGAGGCTCATGTCGGTCTTAATGAATGAGTGTCAAATACTAAACTGAGGTTTCAAGTAGGAATCAATAGTCTCGTACCTTTTTCGAGCACTGGGAACACACAGGCCTGGAGATAAAAGAAAAAAAACTGATAAGCTGGAAATTAGTGAAAACCACTTCACTGATTTTTAACGGCACTCCTGTCAAACAGTTAAACACAAACTAACGCAGCAGAGCCAGAGAGAGACGAGCTCCTACAGCAGCCAGTTTAGTTTTTTTTAGCTTCAACTAAGACGTCTGTGGTCTAAACTTCTTTTTACTCACTTCAGGTTTTTTTCCCCCATTAAAAATCTCAACTATACTGAGGACAGCACTTTAAATAACATACGTGTTTGAGGAAAAACATAGAAAAATGTAAAACAACTAAACATATGCATCCAGTAGATTATCAAATAATGCATTTACCGACTAATGGAATAGCAGCCAGGATGGGTGGGGCATGTCGCCGTGTGATATGAGCCAATCGAGGAACTTGGTTATGTTTGGTATGTAAAAAGGAAGACTATACATTTGTGGTGGAAATCAGTGCCAAAAACAGACTCTTTAAATGCTGGAGTCTCCTCTTTAAGTCAAGCTGTCCTTTTAACAGTGGTTCAATTTACCTTTTGCAGAACTGGCAGGTGTAGGACCAGGTGAAGAAGGAGAACCTTTTTATCCTGCAAGAAAAGCAAAGCTGGATGGGGGAGGACAAGAAATTGAGGTGAGGAAGGTGCATTGCTGTTTCAAATCAATGTGACAAATTATCGGTTTGAGTGAAAATCATAAGTTTACAGGTGGTTATGTACCTTTCCTTTCTTGAGAGCGTTGTAGATGTCTTTGTATTGCTGAAACTTCTCCAGCTCAGCTTTGACGAGGACCTGCCTGATGTGCATCACCTCCTCCACTGTCAGAGCCAAACACTCCACCGGATAACAGAACTCCTCCTGCAGGGGAACGCACATCACATCATCAAACCACGCACACAAACACACACACAGCGACGATGTGTTTGACAAACCCAAACAAAAATCCCCCACTGCACACCACATCACCTAAACATGCAATGAGATGTAAGAATGGACGTTTAACACCGACGCAGTGAAAAATAAATGCAGAACCTCCATGTGATGCAACACAACACCTCCCATGCTGGAACCACAACTCTTGGATTTCTTTACTTTAATCAAGATTTGCTTTATTCTCAGTCAAAAACATATTTTGAGCTGCTGTTATTCACCAGATATTTCCAAGGAAACAATCCCCCATCATGGTGCCAGCTGAGATCTCATCTGGATTTTTACAAAACAAGTTCACAGGAGTGAAAATGTCTCAGGGAGCTGGTTTACTGATCATCACTTGCTGGTATGAGTGCTTATATAAGCTCTCTCTCCTATATAATCTTCCCCGAGTTATTTTCAGTACACCACAGATGTTGCATTCACTCAAGCAGTTACAACACAGGGTCCCATTCATCTAAAAAAAACATGCCGATTGAATTATACGCCATTCAGGATGGTTTCCCCAACCGGTGCTTTAAGGTGATACAATTTGATGTTTTGCAGTAGTGGCGACATACCGAGCCCTGAGCGCCACTGCCGGCATCCACCTGACCAGCAGACAGAGGGAACAGGACATTTACACAGAAGCAGGACCTTATATTCCAATGAGCTAATCACACACAGTACGCTCAGTAAAATTTAATATAAGAACTGCATGAACCTATTAAGGGGTATTTTCAGAGTCTGTCAGTTACATCATCAGCTTACAGCCAACTTTGTTAAGCATAAAATATGATAAAAAAGATACACCAAAAAACTTCTGCATTACATTCAAAACATTCAAAATAGCATGAGCACATAGAATTAATTAATTTTTAACAAATATATCTGGCTTGACATTTCATTTTTGATCTGAATGTACCCTTCAAAAAGAAGACTGTTCCCTGACACTGCAGCCTTCCTTCCACTCCATTATAATTCTTTTACACATCCGCTGCCCACCTGAACTTCACCTAATCAGGCGTCCTCACATAGACCTCCATCTCTGCCAAATCCTAGTACAAAGCCTGTGTGCTGCCTCTTGCACACACTATACAGCAGGTCGCTCCACTAAACCACACACAGTACATCGAGCAACACAAACGGATTTGTAGAAGCTGACTATAGCGATAGGCTTCAGGCTGCGTCTTACAACCTTGATGGCATTCTCTTAAATCGCTTTCTCCCTTAGATTCATCGCTTAGTACCAACTGTTTTTCTCTGGTATTGATTAAAAACAAAAAAGGTAACTGATAAACAGGAAATTGACCTAGTTACCTTGCCACTGGGATCCGTCTTTAGCTGCAGCATTTGAAAATAGGAAATAATAAAAAGTGAGCAAAAAGTAAAGTGAGTCTTTGGAAGAAGATGGGTAATCAGAGTAAACATGTTAATGAGACATAGGAGTACAAGAAAGGGAGGCGATTTGCAACAAAGACCTTACTGTTCCACATTAACTAAACAGCTTCAGCTTCTTATATGAATGAAGCATGTTTAAGAGGGTGTTTTAAAACAGGGAAAACTCTTTCCACAATAAAGACATTTGACAACCTCCCCTCTACCCATAATGATACATTTTGACTCCTCATTAAATATAAAGTCAAATTACAGTCACATTAGAATAGATTGAGTTTTTCCCAAAGGCAGCCTGAGTAAGCTGCACAGCAGAGATCCCTCTCGCTAACCTCTTATGTGCACTCTGTCTTATTTCAGGCCTGCTTCCAGAACAAAATGTCAAACTGCTTAACTCAGAAAGAGAAACCAGGGTTATTTCTAGCAGACAGTAACTTTTTATTCCAACTTTTAAAAACAACTCATCAAAAACATTTTAGACTAATCCTGTCACTGTTTGTTGTTTCTACTGCACACTGGACAGATCTTAATGGAAACATCAGAATCAGCAACATTTGTCACTAATTATGAGAGATTCTGCAAAAAAATTAGGGATTGAAGATCTAAAATATGAAGCTCTCTCTGTGAAAGCCGTCTAATTCTTGACGTGCATCATTACAGACTTTTACAAGTCGAGTCTGGCTTAATTAGAACCTCTGGGTTTGGCACTGATGAAATGCTATTTAAAAAAAATAAATAAATAAACATAAATAGTGAGAACTGGCCAACTGGCCCTAAATCCTCTTCATACAGCAGCTGTCCCGTGCTTTTAATTACATCCATCAACCTCACTAGAATCATAGGACCAAGCTCGGAGTCAGAAAACCAGTGACCTCACTGCAAACAAATGGCCGGTCACAGGACGTAGTAAATTCAACAGACGTATTGTATGTCTGGAGCTGTTGGTCGATGTAACCACAATAATGGGTTTCCATTCGTTTTAGCGAGGCCGATATTTCATCCAACTGACTGCAAATTGCAAACTGGTGGGTCATGACCTGCATTTACAATTTTTGTTTTTTAATTTATTTTTTAATAGCTTGGAGGATAAAGATCTGTCATAAACAGAGTCCAGTAGAAATAACCTCCATGAGGTAACGTACCAAAGACTTTGAGCTCTGTCTGGATGGTGGTAAGAAAGGCCTGACGCTGGTAGGGGACTCCTTCTCGATAGAGTGCCGCCTCTGTGAAGCGGAGACAGGCAGGAACTTTGGAGGAGCTGAAGACATGGGACACAAATATGCATGAAAACGTCTGCCAGAGAGGGAAGATTTAATTTGTGTCAGCAGCTTATGATGTGCTCAAAGCGGGCAGGAAATACAATGCGATATAATACACCGTGTTCAAAAGTCAATACCCTTCATGGCTGTGACAGAATCAGGAGACGTGTCTTCGATCAAAGACGTGGACATGCTGGAGCTGCTCCGTGTGGTTTCCTCCTGTCATCCAGAAAACAACATATTAGGTTATGTAAAAAGCTTGAAATTACTTTAAATACTGAATTGCATGTTGGTCTTCTTTGAGTTTGTGTGGCAATTTAAATCAGAACGTCACTTTAACCATCTTATAGCAATATTGTGGAATGAGATTCATTTAGATGTAATGATGCTCTGAGTATAAGAAGCCATCACATACATGCATAAAATTTTGTAATATTTGTTTTATACTGTTTGTTTATTAGAAATTCTCCTTTTTAATTCTGTACATGGAAAAAAAAAGTTAATTAGACTGTTCATTTTCTTTCTTTGCGCCAAATGAGACTGCGTATAATTTTGTTGTTCTTTTGGTACAATAACCAAGATTCTGATTACGTCACATGAGACGGATGATCAGTCACACAAGTAACAAGAGTCAGACATCTTACGTCGGAATCGGAGCCATCCAATTCTGCCAGCGTGGGCGCTTTGAGCACCCGCTTTCTCTGGCTAAGCGCTTGCCCGCCACCCTGATTCGGTCCCGCTATGCTGCTGGACAGTGAATGGGTGCTGCAGGTCAACTTCCTCCGAGCATCAGGAGTGTCTGTGGATCAAACACAGTCGATTAAAGGGGGAAGATACGGCTTCCAACACACTAAACAGAGATACGGTCACAAATGTCACATGTACACGTGAACCACACATCACAACGAGTCGGCTCCTTCAGTAGCTGGTTATAAAGACTTCTTTACACGGTTATGACAGGACACCACAGAGGCAGAATTGAGGAAGATAAACCTCAGCCGCATGCTAACAGTTCAGATTTTCTCCTCAAATTCTTCTCACTCTTTTCCACGACACTCCTGTTTTGTCACACACAGACTCCAAAGTTGCCACGACACGCCACTTCGTGTGTGCTTTACCTGAGCTGCGGAACAAGTCCTGAGGAGTGCTGATGCTTTTCCCTGCACCTGCAGATGAATTAAGGGAATATAACCTTCAGTCGGAGCTCACAGAGTAGTTAAAAACACCAGACTGGAACCACGGGGAGGACTTGACAGTGACAAGCATCTGTCAGAGCAGAGGGCCTGTACAATGAAGCAGCATTTGGGGGCTTAGTGATGTAACCCTAGGTTTAACCT
>VUQR01021911.1:88918-101343 GCA_015108515.1 Hemichromis elongatus
GAGGGAAAAAAAAAGAAAAAAAGAAAAAAAAACCAACCCCCCCCCCCCCCAAAAAAAACAACAACAACAAAAAAAAAAAAACTGGGTCAACGAACAACTAATGACTGCCATCAGTATGTGACTGTTGATTCTGTTATGCAGAACTGTTGTGGGTGACCTACTTCAGTTATGATACTGCTCAAGATAAACCTCATTCCTGACATGTTCAATACATTCTATCTTTTTTCTGTGCTGGTTAATCTCAATTTAAAAATGACAAATTACCATAACGACAGAGATTCAGACCGAAGAAAGAAGTCCTTAAGCAGAAAAATTATGGCTATCTGATATTTGAAATCTCCGACCTCTGTCTACCAGTGAAAGTGAAATGAAAGTTGTATATGCATCTCCCACCTTCACTTCCCTGGGGTCATTCCTGTTTTGAACCATGACAACATTTAGTGAGTCAATGACACACTTTTCAGTGATCCCAAGAGAAGAATGTGGTACACAATTTTGTTAGAGAAGAGTATAAAACAGTAAGAGAAACTGAACCAAAAACTCATTATTCCCTAATTTGTAAGCATGTGTGAGGTACAGTGTATGGTTACTTATTAGGAATCATCCAGAGGGATTTAAGGCTACAGCCAGTCCCCTATACACCAATGATCTGATGCAATCCTGTGAGCTCTTTAAATTACTGTAATAAAGTTAAACCGGATTCTATAACCACACCGACTTACATAAGACAGTTTGCATGAATCATGCCTGCTACAGAAGCTAATGGTTACAGTAAATATTGTAAAGCAAAGCGGTACAAACCACACGGTCTCCCTAAACTTAATTCTCTCTTAAAATCCCAACACAGACTTTCAATGAGATTGGGGTCTGGTCTTTGACAGTGCTACTGCAGCATCTTGACTCTTTTCCAGCCATTCTGTTTGAGATTTGCTTATTTTCTTGGGATCATTGTCCAGTTTAAGCCAAGCCTTAGCTATCAGACAGATGGCCTCACATTTTACTAGAATACTTTGGTATAAAGAGGAGTTCATGGTCAACTCAATGACTGCAAAATGCCCAGGTCCAGGCCCAGGCCCTTGCAAAACAAGCATCACCCTTCCACTTCTGTGCTTGATAGCTGGTTTTAGTTGTTTGTGCTGATATGCTGTGTTAGGTTTATAAAGCTGCATCTAAACAAAAACCACAAGACTTTTTAAACAACATACTTTTGGACAAATGAGACAAAGTGGAGAAGTTTGCCTACATTAGGAGAAAACCTAAGCTGTGCAGTCATGTTCTTTTTAGAGCGGAGAGACTGTCTCTGACAAACCTTCCAAACAGGCCATTCTTGTTCCTCCTTTTTCTAATTGTACTGTACAAAGGTTTAAGTTTGAACACACTATCTGAGGCCTGAAAACTCTGAGACATAGCTCTTGGGTTTTTTTTGCAATTCTTCTGAGCAGTGCAGTCTGAACTTGGAGTAAATTTGTTGAGACTCCCACCCCTGGGAAGATGATGCCATTGTGTTAACTGGCCAAACCACTTTTTCTTTTTCTAAATATATAGGTCTGCTTAGTCTTGCTGATGATCAGTTAATCAAAAGGATTTGATTAGCAGCACCTGCCTCCTCTTAATATTGAAGCACTAAGGGCATATTTAGTTATTCAACTGAGAAGTTTTCCCCACTCGTGACTGTAAAAACTCGCTCTATATAAATCCTAAGAAACTTGGTTTAAAGTGAGGTAGAAGCTAAAACAGCGTAAAGGCTGCACACTGACCTTGACTGAGTTTAATTATAAAGGAGCAAATTCACAGTTATCTTGGAAAAAAAAACAAAACAATAAAAAGCACAGCACAAGTGGGTGTTCCACCCTAATAATTCTCAGCTACCCCAGTAAAAACATCCCGCTTGCACAAATGTTCCTGTTAGCTCGAGCACAGCTACTTGAAAGAGGTTGCCAGAACACGTTCATTCAGAATTAAGTTATGTCAAGTACTTGAGCTCTCGGCTGGCCCAACAAGAGGGTCATCCAGGGACACCCACCGTCTCAGTCAATCTGTACTATAATCACTTTGTGGACCTCTGTCGTTTCTGCTTCTGGGCGCCACTCTGGGACTCTTTTCCCAGCAATGTAACTGTTGGCTGAACAAATGCCAATTCCAGCAGTTTATATCAACACAGCAAACATGTATACTAAACCAGAGTGGTAAAACTATCAGAAGAGAGTTTGGTAGTTTCTCGCAGTCTGTTCTGCCCATCAGTTTTCCTTAGCACTCATGTTTACAGTATAATATGAGAAATTTGTGCCATGCCCTCTCAGTTCTTAAAAGTTCACCTAACTTTGGGAATGTAGAGATGACATTTAAGTACGTGCACAAGACGGTCGCACTCATCTGCACTTAAATTAGCAATAACGTCAGAATGTCACACTTCAAAATTTCATACCTCCTTGGCACTCCTGATCTTCTCCAAGAAAGTGCGCAGTTCTCTGCTCTCGGCATACAGAGCCCGGCACACAGCCTGGTAATGGTTGGGGGCATCTGATGGACTCGGCAGGTGGGAAGAACATAGCTGTAGAAGCGAGAAATTCAATGTATTACATATACTGATGCTTATGGAATAAACAATCAATAAAGTTGCTTTATAATTGTGTGTGGTTTACTGACAAATGTGTGCTTCAATCTAAATTACACACAAATTTTGGCATAATTTGTAAATCGTCTTTATGCTTGTGGATCATACACTTCGTACACTTTTGTAACCCTATTGAGACTAATTTAACGCCAATCCGGACTAAAGTGGGTATTTTAATTCTCAAAGCCATGCCTCAAGAGTGGCTACAGACACTGTGTGATGTTGGGAAATTTGATAAAAATAACACTAAACCTGCTGAACCAGGTGGAACAACACTGCCTGACAATCTTTGGTTGTGCACCATTTAAAGCTCCGACCTGCGTGGTATTTGAGTCTAATTGTTGTGACAATAAGAGCTACCTGGTGGAGTGATGCATGTGCTGTCAAATAATCTCCAAAAAACAATAGGGAACCAGATAGATGGCATATTTTCATTTCCAGCTAAAGGGCTTGGCTGGTTGAAAAAAAATGTTTGACTCTGCTAACAGCCACCTCCTTGTCAACTGATGGGAAAATAACAGGTGAAATGACACCTGAGAAGTGAGAGTTAAAACATACTTATAACATCACAGCATCTGTTGTTTCCATTGTTTCTACTGATAACAATTCTCTGTGGAAACCTGCAAAAACATGTTTATATGGAAGAACCAAGAGAAATTGGAAAATAACAACACGACTTGGAGATCACAAAGTGTGCAAAACAATTTTGAGTTTAACTTTGATGTTAAACTGAGGGCATCATTTGTCAAAATGCTTTTGAGTATTTGACGGGCCATAATTGGGATGAATGTGGACGGATCCAAAACCCTTTCAGTAAGACGATACCAGCTCATGTAGCCTCAGCTCACTCAATTTTACAAGAGCAATGAGCAAACCTATTCAGCACTTTAACATTTAAATATTCCTCTCTACGTGGGACGCCAGCTAGCAGGGCCTGTCATCCTGTGCCAGCTTCACGTTTCGCTGGATCTTCAGAGTGACATAGCTCTGTTTGACAGAAGAGAATAAAACTGTATGTAGAGATGCCAGATCTGTCCACAGCCATGCCACACCAACTTTACACTGAACAGAGTGATTGCTGGAGGAGTAAGAGCTCAGGAAAGATCCGCACAGGCAGCAAACAGACCTGATTTTTGTGTTCCACATCAGTTTCATAACACAGGCTGTGAAATTTTCTAACCCCATTTCCCCTAATACCAGTGTGTTTACACGGCTATAATTACCCATCTTATTCAGAAGCTACTTGGGGAATTTACAGTGTGACAGCTTCTATCAGGGGAATACGTTTGTGCTGGAGCGATTACATGTGGCTGCACTGCTTTCTTAACATCCCAGCTGTAAAAATGTGGCGAGCACACAAACTAAACGGCAGTTTATTCCACACAGAACATGAAGCCACACATATCATATGCCTTGATAGTTTTGCTTTATTTTAATTTGCTATGCCATTTCAATCCGTTCTGGACCAAGTGATCAGACTGACTCAACCGCAGGAACACAGCGGTTAATTATTAGTGTTATTAAAAGCAGTATGGGTTTAAAACAGATTTGATGTACAGTACTCAAAGAATCTGGCAGACAAATTAAGCTCTCATTGCAAACCAGATACACAGATTTTACTCACTACTGATGATAAACACCAGTTTGCATAACCCTACCATGATGATGTCTCGATAGTTCCGGATGCTACTGATTGTACTGCTGGAGCCATCAGACACGAGGTCCCCTTCCTCCTCTTCTTCGCATTCATCCTCTTCTTCCGTGGCCTCGTAGCCCTCGTCGGGACAGGGGTCACTCTCAGTTTCCTCCGTGTTGGTCATCATGTCGATGAGGCGCTCCAGCGGCGGGCTGAGCTCGCGCTCTTCGTTTTCTTTGAGGCCATAGTCTAGAGCTTTGTAGATCATGACACCCAGTGAGTCAATAACCTAAAAGGAAGAGGTTGCGGGTTATTATTTTGTACAGGACAGCAAGTTGATTTTACAAGATTTTACATTTTGCAGCTTTAGGAACTAAAAGAACAGCTAAATTCTGAAACAAACATACTCATCACACTTACAACTTTCAGTCTTTAGCACATAGGTTTGCTTACTTTTCTAGCACGCAATGTGAGTGATTAGTCATTCTATTTTGAATAGTTATGATGAAAAGGATTTCCACACATGAATGCTTCATAATGTCACGAGAGTCTCAGTCAGACGTGTTCTCACAATAGAAAATGTTCTGCAGAGCATCAAGGAGGCAGCGACCACGACTTCTGCTCGCTGTGTGAATTCTCTGGATAAAAACACCTCCTTTATTCTCAGATGGTTTGAGATGGTTGATGAGTGACATAACAGCTCATCTGGCTCACAATCCACATGTAATATGTGAAGTACAGAAAGAAAAGGATACATTTTCTTGTCACTAGTTGGTGGTATTGTGCACACTAATAACTAAAATCCATTAAGATCAACAATAATGACCTTCACCACGACTATTCAGCGATCATTGCGTGTAAGTTTGGTTAAATTCTGACCAATACTGAAGGAGCAGGAGTGAATTGTGGACAGACACCTTCAGTTTGACGAGTCTGTCAGACCACGTTTAATGAGTAATCACATCTGTCGCTCCACAAACTTCCTTCATACTGTATTCACTGTCATATGTCCTCAGTGTTGTCTTTGCAGAAAGCAAATGCAGTATTCCTGGGGTGTAGGTCTTCACTGTATTGGT
This sequence comes from Hemichromis elongatus, assembly GCA_015108515.1. Classification (NCBI taxonomy): domain Eukaryota; kingdom Metazoa; phylum Chordata; class Actinopteri; order Cichliformes; family Cichlidae; genus Hemichromis; species Hemichromis elongatus. The sequence goes on from VUQR01021911.1 coordinate 94,245, forward strand.
TCAAATTGGTGGCTCTTCTTAGCTTGAGGGGTAAAAACATTTATTTCCCGTCTGCTGAAATCTGTTTACTCCAAGTTAACTATGCCAACAATATGTTCTTTCCAGCTGACAGACGACATTCAGCTTTTTGTAACCCCCTGCTCATGCTCCGCTATAATTAAAAGCACACCAGCACATCCTCATGGAACAGGCCTCATTTCATCGTACCCTTGCCTTACTCAGATAAACAACCGGATCAACAACAACCCCCAGTTCAGCTGAACGGAGGACAGTTCGCGTCTTCAAAGTGAATAAGAAACATGGCCACAGTGTACCCGCCTGAAATGGTAATAATTACCATACTCCGGGAGATGATTTCATTTCATCACTGCTTTCTTTCATTAATTAGCAGGACATGACCTTCATTTCTTGTTTTTTTAACCCTGATCTTTCAAACAACTATCAGATCACACAAAACTGCTACTTTTACATCAGCAGACCTCACTGATCTAACCCTCGGTCTGAGGTCAACAAGTGTCGGAAGTAAAAAGGAGCTAAAAATTATAATTGGACAGTTGACCTGAAACAACCTTGGAAACATCAGATATCGTCATGACTGGGCCAAATGATTTCAATCAGAGCGCGGTGGGAGAAAAGACATTTTGGCAAAGTACCAACAAAAAATTAAATTCTACACTGCATGTGGACAGCCTTCGATACTCAAATTATTAACAATTTTCTTCAAAAATGTAATTGACGCACAAAACAGCCTATATAGAGCACTTCACTCAAAGTTTTAACATCAAGCACAAAAATTGACTTCAGTAAATTTTGCCATTTACTGTAACTTTTACTGTGTGATTTTGTTTGCCACTTATCACCAGAGCCATTAAATAAAATGCTCTGTCATTACCACACTGCATACTCTCTCCAGATGTGTATTGTTGAAAGAGGGAGACGTCCCAAACAAACCAGACTGTTGCTGTGAGTGAAGGCATTTCTGATGGGTGGATATGCGCTGGTTTGATGCCAAGAACAGCACTGCACACATCTTTAGAGTTTGGGAGTGTACTATATAAAAGAGAAGGGTGTGGACTGCACACATTTGGATATGTTAAGGTCAACAAGGCGAAAAGAAAGTCATTTAATCAGACTGACTGCTAAAATTACTGACACTTCCTGAGAAAACCATGCAGCTGTAGAGTGTGGGATTTTACTTAGATACTGTACATTTTCACAGTTGTAACAATGCACTTGATGTCATAGCACGTCAAGGTGCAGACACGGTGCAGCACATCCCAGCTTAAATGGTCGAGGGGGGGATGGGGGGGTTGTTTCCTTTTTTTTTTTTTTACACTTTATAGAGACCACTTTGAAGCATTTGTATAGCGCAAAAGCCAAAATTTGTCTGGCAACACATCTGTGGAAACACCGGGCCGGACAAAAAAAATTCTGAACTCATAATTACGGTGAAAGATCAAGTTCTGAATGAATTACCTGAAGCTGATGCCTAATGCACTGGGATTTTAGAAAGAGTCTATATAAAAAAATTCTAATTATATCAAACAAACCCCGGCCCAGCCATCTACTTATCTTCACAGCCAGCTATGCGTGCCATTGCAGCACCCTGAGGAGCAGCAGCATGCCTCTGATCTACTTTTACTGGCGACAGCCAGGTAACCACTGTGTTTGCACTAGCCTCATAGGGCTGACAAACGCCAGCCCAACAAAGTTGAGATACGATTACAGCATATAGGTACAGCCGGACAAGCAAAAGCAATAGCAGCCCACTTACAAAAAGCAAGCTATTCTGTTTTAAAATGTTGACGTGAACTTTGTTAAGACCACTGTGTGATCATAATTTCCTATGATAATTTCCTGAGCCACAACACATCTCTGTGTGTGGCTGTGTATGTGATTTTTTTTTTTTACCATTTTCATTACTTAAGTGTATTATAATAAAGTTGAATAAGATCACAGACTTTGTAAAAATAGTTTCATAGATATACAAGCAAGGAAAGGATCTGCTACTGTGTACAACTAAATATTTTCTTATTATTTTATAATGGCTTTCTCTGACGTGAGCACCTGCTTTGCAAAAACCTCTGTGCACAGCTATGCATACTGGATTATAACCAATAATACAATTTGTTCCACTACTAAACATTAAAAGATTTAAAAACACCCCACAAAAAAAGAAAAGATCAAAAAAAGCATCAACAGATTCTCTGAATTTCCAAAAATCAACCCACTTATTCTCCCTGGGAAAAGATCGGCTTCATGGCGTTACATCGTTATCACTCCTCAATCATCTCTGTGTGCAGTTGATAATCCTGTTCCCGGGCTAAAACAAATATCCTATTCCTTAGTGTCTTATTATGTAACCTTTTAATCCATCTGTAGCACAACATGCACTGTAGTGGGCAGGGAAACTAGAAATTTCTGGAGTGACTGTCTACACACAAGAACTCATTCATGGGCCATAAGGATCCTCAGCTTTATACTTCACCACATATACATAAGAAACCTCATGTATTCATGTCCAGGATGAACCTCTTTGAATCTAATTTTCTATCTAACACATAAATTAGTTTTTAAATGATTGTCTAGTGGTTCACCAGAATCCAGCACCGTAAGGATCACCGTTTAATACAATAATATAAGCAAAATACAGTACAAAGTACGTACAATAATCGCGATCATTTGGTTGAGTTTTGCCACATATGGTCCGTACGCAAATATAAATGGCTATAAACCACACTCATGTCTCCACTAACCTGCAGCTTACATGCTTGATGCTTTCAACTGTATCAAAAGTTTACTTCTTAATTTTATCTTATTAGATATTTATGGGAGTTTTGTCATACTTAAGTGTGAAATTTTGAGTTATGGCCTTAAACTAAGACAAAACATTGACCTTAGCGCTGATCACCAAAAACTAATCAGTTCAACTTCAAGTCCAAGTGAAGTGAACGTCTGTGTCAAATCTGAAGAAATTCCATAAAGGTGTTCAAGAGATACTGAACTCACAAGAATGATATCAATCCCAAAATACTGCCATGACAGTGACATTTAAGGAGAAAGTTCCTTTGAGTTCAAGTCAGAAGGAATTGGGAAGAGACATCCTAAATATCAAAAGCCAGACTTGTTGAAAAGAAAAGGGGACAGCAAATAAGGAAAATACAGCTTGGCTTTCAATTACACTCACTGCAATCACAGCTGAAGACTTGTGATTCAGAGGATTGAGGCAGTAAGAAGGAAGAAGAGGAAGGAGGGGAAGCAAGCATGTGGGTAAACAGCTGTGAAAGGCAGTCGGGAAATCCACTGCTGGGGGATTTTTTTATGTGTGGTAGCAAACTACTGGGTGAAATAGGGCTCCAAATTACCAATTTGCCACAGCAGGTAACACGGGATATGACCAATGTTTAAAAATATCTAGTAGGAAATGCAGCAGGATGAGTCACCTGGGTGCCGAAGACAAAGAAAATCGAATGAACTCAGCTTGAGCTGTGACGGGCTTTCTCAAAGTTTACAAGCATCCTCAAGATTGGTGAGTCACCAATCCATTCGAAAAATAGTGCAGCTTCCTTCACCTTTCACAAAGAAAGATAGTATACATCCGCATTACATCATAGCATGGGGAAAGTTTTTCAACAATGAGGGTTTTAAATCATATAAAATCTTCTTCCCTGTGCCAGAGACATTGTCTTAAGAATCTCTGACAAAATCCAAAAAGAATTCTTCACTCATGAATAACCTTTGTCCTCAAAGATTTCATGTTCACTCTTGAACCAAATTGGCAGATCAGATTCACAATAATTAGAACATATATTTTTAGTCTACAAAACAAAAAATAAAAATTTCAAAATGTTGTACGGGAAATGTTACGTTTCCCTTGCAAAGACACTTTGAGGCAGATTAGCAAAATTAGGAGAATTTTCACTGTTAAAACGGGTCTGCACTGGCTGTACACTCAGACAGTAGTTGTCTGAAAACAAAATAAAGAACTCGTAATTAAGCACATTTTTATGGTCTCAACAGCTAGGGAGGAGTGTGTGTGTGTGTGCGTGTGTGTGTTCGCATGCATTAAGATTGGTTGTCTGATGGTTAAATAACCCACAGAGCCCATATTACGGGTTTTGTTATTTTCCATTTCCTGTATGAGGTTATATATTCCCCGGCTCAAACTAAATGAAGTTACTTCCCCGAAGACACTGTTGCGAGATTAGGCTTTGTGCCATGTTACTACCTGAAACATTTACATAATAATACATCCTTGTTAGACCCAATTCCTTAACGCCAGTATGTTCCAAACACAAGCAAAGCAAGCCAAATGTTCTGTTGGTTGCAAAGGCAAACAAACTCTTCAAGTACTCCTGGCACTTGAGGACAGAAAAGCTAAATCATTAGCATGTTCTTATATAGCTAATGTGGCTTATGCTACTACCGGATATGCTACCAGCTGGGATACTAAGGGACAACTGGAAGGCTATTTGAAACCAATAAAAAGGTTTGGGTGTCAGCGACTTTGCTTTTATGTTGCTTTTTTTTTTATTTTTTTTTTTAAATTTGCTGATGGCACACACGTTAATATATAAATGGCCTGGATGCAAGCTACTTTGGCACCATATTTTTAATGCAGCGCAGTTTGCAGAATCTCTTCTCTTCTAGGTGTGATTCTGGTTCAAACGTTCATAGTTCAAATCCAAAGTTTGACGCAAGCAAACACCACCTACAAAATCAGTGTTTCTTTTGGTGAGGTTTTACATTTTTCACTTACCAAATTTAGCCTGGACTATTGTTAGGCCAGCAAATACAGACGTTTTCTTTAACTTTATGTGGAACAATAGAGATTATGCATATAGTGAGCCTCCAAAGGACTATTTTAAGCCAGGAAATACCAGGAAACAACCAGCTTTGCCATATTTTCATTGAACCAGCTGAGCAGACCAGGTGTAGGATCTTAAAAAGGAGCTAAAACAGTTTTAAACAAAGGGTGAGAAAATGTGCTCTAGCAGTCTACAGCTTGAGGAAAAACTGTTTTACCAACATTTAAGCAAAGAAACCTATTCTGCAAAGCAAAATGCAAAACTGAACTTTCCCTAATACTGTATGTTTTACCTGTAAAAAGCTCAAACTGTTTACATTGTCTTCTATAGTTGTAGTTCTTGTAGTGGTATTAGCTGAAAAGCAGTACAAGAGGAGCAACCAAGATGGAGGGAAAGCATCGGTGAGTCAGCGCTTACGCACATGTGCAAAGAATGAGTCGTTTGTGCTAAAGAGCAGCTCATACTCACACGAGCACAGAGAAGTGAAGAGGAAAGAAGTCAGACTCACGCGCTGCCGAGACCCTAACCCTATTTAAACAGAATTTACAACTAGTTTAATCATTAAACATAGTTCTAGTCAATTAATCATCAAGGCAGGGTTCAAGATGAGTAAACTGAATGTTTCCCTAGTGATTCTACACATGCAGCTTGTATATCCCACCAACCACTGAAATAACTGGTGCACCTCATTTTAATTCAAGGCTGCCAGTCAAACCCTTTAACATTTTTAAATCCGGTCACTCATCACTTTAGGTTCTTAATAGCATCTAGTTTTATCTTTCAATGGCACTCGTATACAAAACTGCACAAACTTAAAGGCATTCAGGAACTTGAAGTCTTCTTTATATTCTTTGTATTCTTAGTGTCAGCATTTTAAAAATGACCAAGCAACCTTCATGAACAGGAGCAAATCTTAAGAAACTTGCTGAGCTGAAAAACATTTCAACTACAGCAAAAGCTCAAGTCTAATATTGTCATCATCTTTTCCACATCACAAGAGGAAATGTCCAAGTCACAGAGGCCAAATCGAGGTTTTTGGTTTGTTTTTATACTGGAAAAAAAAAAAATGTAGTTTGCAGTTTGTAGATTTTTCCTGGCTAATTTAAAGACCATGCACAAGAACTACATGATGTTTTTTGACACAGCCATAACTTGCTATGTTCGGATCTATGAAACAGGTTAGGTGATACTTGTGGAAGCATGTGCAAGAACAGCTTTCTGTGGACAGAAGCCTCTATGTGACCTCCAACAATTCTATCCATGAGATCTCCATTTCTTTTTTAATCAAATTAAAGCATATCAATAAACTGCATGTCTGGCCCTTGATGTGGCCAATAATGAAATGAAATTTGCTTATTGAGGTTTTGCAGACACGTAACCACATGATGTTAACTTGTCTGCCATCTTGGACAAATGACAATCATGGTGACAGGATCAAGCAAACAAAATCCCATCTGGCAGCCACTGTGCATGAGGGAAAAATTAGTATTTCCCAACCGGTTGCAAGTAGTTGCGTGATTTCTAAATGACCCGTCACACAGGCCTATGAAGGTCGGTTCATGACTAGGGGTGGGTTTAGATAATCGATCTATCGATTAAAATCGATTCTAGCTTGGAAGACGTGATATCGATTCATTAAAATCCTGAATCGATTTTTTAAATATAAATTTATTTCGCCTGAAACGCCAGCATGTCAGGTTAAACCTAACAACATTTTACACGGTCGGGGCTGAAAGCCGACAGCTCACTCGTTCTGATCCGTCGGCGCGCTTTGTGTTCACTGTAGCTGTAGGTCTGATCTCTCTCCAAACAAGATTGGCTGAACCAGCAGCAAAAGAAGATCCAACCTACGCTTGGCTTCACATAAACATCGTCATGAGTTCCCTCTTACTTTTGCTGCTTCGCTTCCACCACGATAAAAATCACACTTCAGGCACAGCGCTCTCTCTCTCTCTCTGTGTACTTCAAGAACAGTTTCCAATCTAAAAATCTCTGTTTTCTGCATTATTTGTTTGCTTATTACGCACAAGTCTACCGTTGTTTTTTCCATTTACTTACTTCTGAAAAGAAAGCCTCATTTCTGCTGTTCAATCGGCAAATGAACAAATGTAAACTTTTTAAAATTATGCAAAATTGAAAAACACTTATCTGTGTCTCTAATAAAACCTCTAACTTTGCTGTGCTTCACTTCAGCAGCATCAGGTCATGTTCATATGTTGACTAATGGTTTTCTTTCATTTTTAATCTACTGCAGAATATATTTAAGGTTATCTGCTATAGATTCTAGGCCA
>VUQR01021913.1:3421-16765 GCA_015108515.1 Hemichromis elongatus
TGCAAGTCAGTATTTCAGACTTCCCAGTTGGAACTCTTAACTGGAAAGCCCCCTCAAGTTTGACTTCCATCTTGAAAAGTTAGAGCAGCCCCACCAGTCCTGACTTAACAATGCGGCTCATGTGAACGGTAGTAAAACTGTAAAACTTGTAGTCTGTGCTGCCTTTGTTGTCTATCTGTCACTGGCTAAATAAACCACACGCAGAGCATTGTGCAGCACGGTGACAGACAGAGCCTGCTCAATACAGGAATAGTAGAAAGTAGATGCACCCCAGGAGTAGGAGGTGGGGGGGGGACTCCTATAACCTGTCAGCTGACTGTGGCTGAAATTTTTAAGTGGCCTTATTTGTACATGGCTACCCTCCTTGTGCACTGAGAGCAGTGCATTAGTTTATGTAATTTTATTTGATTTAGATTTTTTTGACCACAGGTCTGTCTGCTGTTCTTATATAAAGGCAAGAACCTACAGGGCAGCAAACTTGGTCCCAGGTGGTGACAAGATGTTAACCTTGCCTTTCCCTCCCTTCTTCCTTTCCTCCTTTCCCCCCCTGACTTTCCTTTTTGTCACGCACCTTTTCCCTTCCTATTATCCCTACTGTTGCCTCTAAGCATTTTCTGTGTTCTGACTCTTGCTACGTATATGGTGGGAAAAGAGCGTCTGCTCAAAAAGAGCTCTTGCAAAAATAATGCATCAGCCATGCAGTATTTCCATTAACATGAATGGCACGAGTGGAATCTGAACAACGGATCCTTGTGCCAACATATTGATAGCTTTTGGACTGGATGTCGGGTAGGAATTCATTACACAAGCAGGACAGCATTCCAGGATTGTACATGAGGGAGGGGAATACATGCAGACTCTGACAGAGGATTTATGTTTTATTTTAAACTCAGTGAATTACAGTTTGAGAATGGAAAGATTTAAGATGGGGTTAAACAAAGAAAATACATTGTTATTAATAATATTATATTTTAAAAATGATGCAGTTATTGAAATGTGCTGCACAATCAGACTCTACATACTGTATGTAAAAATTAGGAAGGACTTATTGTTCCCATTCATGTTAATGTTGTTATTATCTCATGTACTCATGAGGCTCGTTCATTCTTTGCAATTTTTTGGCACATGATTTGACGTTTACTCATACCATAGTCATGTGCCAGCTCCTAATTTTCTCAGTGTCCTTTCAGTATTCAGCCTATGTTTATGCTTTGTTGCACTTTATTCACATCATGTCCTTGCTGGATCCATCTTTTGTTCCCTAATCCTATCTGAACTTGGTGTTCATCCACCATCTACTGAAAGTAGGGTATTGATGGAAGCAGAAATATTAGTGAGAAATTTAACCTGTTACTTCCACGGTGAGGTCCAATGAATTCTTCCGTATGAGGGTTGGTAAGCACTCCACAAGGGCCCAATAAACTCATCGTATTAGTTCCATAAATTAGAGTGAGTAGAATCCAATCACTGTTGGAGGTAACCAAGTCTGGAAAACAAGTAATTGGGTTTAGCAGCACTCAGGTTTGCTGCCAGATGATTTTAATCAGGGAGGATGTTACGAAAGGCAACATGACGTATATTGGCAGACAACGAGTTGCTGTTACAGTGTTTTTATTGTATTTTTAATTTCATGCAGTAAGTAAAGCACCGTATGATAAAAACTGAATTCGTCTTTTTCAGTTTAAATAGTATTTTAACAGTTTTTCATACACTGTATCTGTCTTGACAACGGATCACAACAAGGGATAAAATAAGTTATAAGTATTTGTTTATTTTCGATCACAAGAAACACAAGCAGCATGCCTACACGTGGCCACAAAGTGGCTGTTGAGTACATATGACTGGTGCACGTGTGGTGTGTAATGGTGTTACTGTATGGGATTTAAGCATGTTTCAGCCTCATTTGCCTAGGCTAGGTGGGCAAAATGCTTGAAATTTCCCTCCAAGCCAGCGCGCACGCTTTGTGTGACACAATTATGTGTGCAGTGTGGACTCAAAGTGATCCTCAGACCTGCTGCACCGGCCTCCTGTGGAGAGCCAAACAATCACTTCTACCTACCTGTCTGCCTGAATGTGTCTGCTTGACCCACATATTGACCTGTCTTCCTGCCTCTTTGTCTTCGTGTCTTTATAATTATTTGTATTTGTTTACACCTGACACTCTCTCTCTCTCTCTCTCTCTCTCTCTCTCTCTCTCTCTCTCTCTCTCTCTCTCTCTCTCTCTCTCTCTCTCATATTCCACATGAGAATGGAGAGCAGATGTGGCATGGGACCTATGCATCTGTAATGTTGAGCCTCTCTCTTATTTACCAAACAAGTCCCTCTTGTTCAGCAATGACAGCTTTGAATTAAAGACCCTGGGTTTGTTCCAAAAAGTGCATCCCCCAACTCCCCTGTTTCCTGTACAGTGCTGGGGCGTGTGTGTGTGTGTTGGATGGTGAGATTAGACACAGGAAATGATATACCTGTCTCAGTTGTGCTATTTTGTCCTGAACACAGACGCTAACAACAACCTTAAGGATTTGTCTCCCTTTCTCCCGCTCTTGTACTGCTGGAGTTTAGTTTTAGTTACGTGCAAGCCTTCTCCAAATAGGTTTGATAATTTGGAGGCATGTAGTCAGACAAGATGGTGTCAGATATCATTTTGATTCTCCAGATTAGCCAAGGGGATTACCTCTGAGATCACAGACACTTGCGTCTAGCAGTCATTCTCTCTCTCTGCTTCGCACACACTGATAAGTTGTAACGTTAGCTCTTCAGGGGGACCTTTTTATGTCTGTTTCACAACTAGGGATTTTTCTGCCCCTGTTCGCAGGTTCACAAAACATTAATCCATTTAGCGAGATTAGCCTGTGCTTGCTTTTCAAATGTTTCTAGTTTGAGAACGATCAAAAGCCTTTGGTGCCTTTGTCCGTGCTTGAATTAAACCAAATCTTTGGAAAGGTCCAAACACAACTCAGCAGTTTTGGGGTCTGTTAAACGCATTAGGAGCACGTTTGTGTCTGCACTGCAACATTAGCTATGTAGGCATTTTATATGTATGTGTGTGTGTGTGTGTGCTTTTTTTGTTGTTGTTGTTGTTTGTTTGTTTGTTTGTTTTAAATCGAGCCGTAGCACGGTGTCCTTGGGAATGGCTTTCCCAGTAAGCACATGACATGCTGACAGGTTTAAAGGACTTCAGGTGGAATTCTTTAAGACACAGCAGTCGAGAAGTGGTTTAGCCTGAGATCCAAAAGCCTGAATTAGAAATTAATAACTAATACTCAACTAATCTCAAAAAACTAGAATATCATGAAAGTTGATTATTTTTTCTAATCAAATTTAAAATGTAAACTTTCATATATTCTTTGCTTATTGCTTATAAAGTATTTTTATTTTTTGTAATTTTTATAGCTCAAAATCAGGAATCCCGTACTTCAATTTTATTTATATAGAGCAAAATAACAGCAGTCATTCATTATATAATATTATTGAGATTTTTTAACATTTTACAATGTCCTTGTTCAATATGTTCAGTATGTATTAGTCTGCGATTGAATGGGGTCAAATTGTCAGTTACATCTGTTTCTGATAATACAACAACAAACTGATTCAACTTCTACATTTCCGCTCAGCAGCCGACCTGTTCTACAGGAATATAAATGACCAGAATACAACCAGCTCATTGAGTTTTATGCAAAAAAAAAAAATCACCTAGGATTTTCATACCATAGGTACATCTACTAGGAGGCCAAGGGGTAATGCCATCACTGCAGCTGGTGAGGGTATTCTCTCTTATGCAGCTTCTCTGAGCTCGGCGTATTGGCACCAGCATTCCACCTGCAGCACCTTCTGGTTAGTGGCCCTTCAGTCAGAACAACTACCAATCACCTTTTAAAGTTATAATTGCTGTCAATCAAAGCCTCGAGCATGCTGAAGTTAATCTGGGACACTTGGGCTACAGCAACAGCTTAGTGCTGTTCTCACTCTGCAGTGCTCAGTGAGAACTGTCTTGAGGGAGTAAGAATTAAACGTTGTCTCGCTTCAGGGCAACTGAGGGTCAGCTAACCTGCTTCTGCCTGCATCCATGACCCAACAACAGAGACCAAAACAACTTGCTGACACTCAAGCATCTAGGGTCACTCTGAATATTTAACCTCTCTCCTCTTGCACTCTGCTCTCTTTGAGGTTAAGTACCGCTCCCTTCTTTACTGACTCCTCTTGCAACAACTCCTGTTGTTTATGGCAACCACAGGTTTGGCTTAGCTCCATGCCTGGTAAGATTGCAAAAATTCCCGTGTCTCTTCCCAGATACCTCGGAAAAGGTCAGTTTTTATAATCTGGAGCGAGTTTGAATTTTGTGATATTTGTATGCTGCAGGTGTTTTGGTTGCTATGACACATGGGAAAACTCCATGAAAACATGACCTCTCCAAAGCGGAGACCAGTTCATCGGGTGTCATTTTTGAGCTTTATCAGTTGATTTATTAGTTATCTTCAGTGAAATAAATGTCTCTGTCCAGCTTTTTATTTCTTTGCAGTACTGGCAATTTATCAGTCTCCACTTTTTTTATTGTTGTTGTCTTACCTCCTTTTTCTCTCCTCTTGTCTTTTGCTCTCTGTCAGAGAGCTGCAAGCCTCAACCAGCAAAGGTCTGCTTGAAAGTGATCCATTTGCTTGGTATTTTAGGGTGTCAGCTTGATGAGGATTAGCACATTATCAAGAAGAACAAGTGTTAGTAGGGCCTTTGTGGTGGCCTGTAACTGAGTTTTGTCAGCTGCCTCACCAAATAAGGCCCGTTGGTAGGGATGTATCCTGTTTTTCTTTGCGTTTGAACACTGTGCGTCACCCTTTTCTTTCACAAAGTCTTCACACGAACTTTTTACCCTCAACCTTAATGTGCAAGAACTACGAAGCTGGATCATCCAGTTTTAACTATTTTTTTGTTGTTTTTGGCTTAAATTCTATTCACTAAATATTAAGTTAGTAGCCCATGGTACATGTTACACCCATTTCAAATGAGATGATTGCTTGGCTGTATGCATGCGTATATTTTGTGGCTCCTGGGGCGTATCTGAAAGCTCTGTGATGGATGGGGGAGATTTAATGGCATCCTGCATGTCTAATCCTCTCTGTACTGTAGGGATGCTTGGAGCTACAAGGTTATCCCAGGATACATGTGGGACATGTCTAGTCCTTGACACAGTAAACCTGAAGTATCAGTATGAGAGCAAAGGTAACTGGCAACCAGTAGATAGAATAGATATATGCTACTTAGCCTAGCTGCTACCATAGAAAGCAACACATTTTCTTTGTACTGTTAATTTATTTTTAATGATGTTTGACATACCTTAGTGTCATGGCTGACACTAGTTAAGTAGTTTGGTAAACTATCCAACTAACATTGCTTGCTTTTCTAGCAGTAAGGCTAGCTAGCAAATCTAAAGTTAGCCAACTAGCTAATAAAATAATGTGGAAAAACCAAGGTAATGTATTGCACATCATTTCATCCTCTCAAGAAAATATTTTCTTGTGTTGGGTAACTTGCAGCAGTTCTTTGATCTTCTCAATTTTCATTCATGAAATCAAGAGTCCCTCTGAGATTTACCTGCTCTGTTGATCCTGTCTCTAACATTTGTCTCATCAATTAGAGTTGGGGAATGTCTTGACTTTCAAGTCATGTTGCCATTTGCACACTGATGCTTAAAGTATTTATTGCATGGAAATGCTGCACAGTGCATGTTTAACCTGCAGATTTTGTAGTGACCTCTGAACTTTCTTCTATTTTGGCTACATCTTACAGTTTTGGGTGTGTAGTACATGACGCGATTTTAGCTGCGCTTTGATAATCACAGCTACAGGCTAGTTATTTATGGTTGTGTCTTTTTGCCTTCGCTAACTTTCATTTTGCGGTATCAGTTATCGTCGGTGCTTATAAATCTTGATCACTGTTATGAAACCTCTGTTTAGATATATTCTGGCACATGTGGGCAAAGTCATAAAAGCAATGCTACAAAGTGGGATAAATACTGCACTGTAGCTTTAATTTTGCTGAACTGGATTTTTCATTAAGGTAGAATGCTGTTTAGGCAAAGCAGTATGAAGTCAGGTACCGAAACCTACTTCGATAAATGTTTTTGCCTGCCCTTTTTATCTGACTGTTCAGTGGTTGTTTGTAACCCTCTTTCACCTTTAGGTTCTTTGTATTGTTTCACAGCTTTTTCTGTTTTTTCCTTTTTTCCTTCTCACAACCACTTTGATTCTTCTGAAGGTGAGGAAAGAGTAGAGGGGTATTTGTCTAGGTGCATCTCTGCATCTACAGTTGGTGCAAAAGAGGTGCATCAGGGAGGGTTGTTCGTATTTTTTTTTTCTTCCCCCCCGTGATAGTAGGACCATAAAGGTTTAGCTCTTCATCCCACTGGAGGAAAAAGGTCATAAATGCAAACCTACTTTAACTGATTGACTGCTGCAAGAGATCGTTTATGCTTTCCTTTAGGCATAGTAATACTATCTTTTCACTCGAAGTTAAAGGCCATATTTGTGGCTGACATATCAATATATTTGGGATGCCCTGAATGATCATTTCCAGAACTCATGTCTGTCTTGTCCAAATATGGCAGTCTGTCAGGTTACAAAATCTATATTAATAATTTATATTATTTCAAACAATACCAATGGAGCCTAGACCTAGGATTAAACTTAAGATGCTTCAACTAGCTAAAGACAAAGGAAGTCTTTCCCTGCCAAAGTTTAGACTCTTTAGGGCAGCACAACTCAATACCTTGATGGACATATGTACCCGGCTCTATACAGCACAATGGAAAGATGCCAAATATCAAAACATATTCCGTTACAGGCAATAATAGGCATCTGGACCCTCTCTACACAGCTTTATGAATCCAACCCCTGGATTGGACCCCTACAAACATCTCTTAGGACTTGGTTCAACGTTGTCACAGAACACCAAACCAAGGAGTCCAAAGACTTATCACCCTGAATTTATCCCAAAGAAAACTGAAAGACTATTTGAGATTGGGAAGATGTAGGGTTGGTTAAAAATGTTCTTATTTACTTAATGGGACCGTTTGAAAATGCTTTGAAGATTTGAAAGAAAAGGGATTGACAAAGGAAGACTTCTACAAATGTTTACAAATGAGACATCATATGCAAAGTATCTTTTAAAAAGAGATTTTGAAGGGGCTGTGCCAGGTGTTTTGAATGTTTTCCTAATGGCATTTAAATCAATTCCAGGAATTAGATACCTTTCTAAAATACACAAAGGATTGCAAGAATTGAAAGGAAAAAAATATAAAGGAAACCTGGAAAAGGAAGGAAATTTTAAAATGGAACTGGAAACGTGGGAAAACATATCCAAGTACCCGTGAAAAAGCGCTTCCTCTCTGTCCTGGAGAGAGTTTGGATGGAAGAACTCGGTGCGATTTTTCAGAACTCCAATGCAATGTAAGTTTCTCCAAAGGGAACTAACTTGTTGGGGATCGATATCTTCTCTAGCTCTTGATATTTCTTAAGCTTCTCGTGTTTCTTCTTCCTGATGTTGCTATTGCTTGGTGTGTTTGTGCATTATAAACATACATGAATATCTATACATTTACAGAGAAAAGAGTGATTACGGTTTATAATGTATAATATAATAATAAACACACCAGAGCTGTTCATTTAGACTGTTTTCTCCTCCATATTAAAGTTTCTTTGAAACTAGGAGACCTGGGCAACACCCATGTGGAGATAAACAGACTGTTCCTTATGAACACTTTTTGAACTTTTGCTTGGAATTTTCCAGACTCCTTCACCGCGTCGCAACACTCTCCCTTCCTAATGTGAATACACACTAACACACAGACAGTGTCTCTGTGTGTGCGGGAGCTCAAGGAACAGACTTTGACTTGAGTTAATACGTTTCCAAGAATCATGGTCAGCGTAAACTCGAACTAATAAATAAAACTAGAGCACTTGTTTGCCACATTACATGTCCCAATGTTTCCAAACAAACATAAGATATCAAAGCAAAGCTCCAGAAGTGCCAAAAAAAAAAACAAAACCCACCAGACACCAGTTAGGAAATGATGAAGTGCAAAGAGTGATTGATAGAGACAGGAATGCTTGATGAGGCACTCAAACAAATGGCGACCCTGGAGCTATCGTGTCCTCAGACGGCCTAGGACACAAAAGGATGGCGACAAAAGCACAGGGGAAACTAGATTGATGGTGCGGTGTGGTGAGGTAATAATGGAATTGAGGGAGCAGTTCTGAGTGAAAAATGAACCTCTTGCAAAAAAAAAAAAGAAGGAAAAATCGACATCGCCCTTTTTTCTTTCACTACCTTGTCTGGTAATGAATGAGATGAAAGAAGGTCAAAGTAAAGCTGCAGGCGGTGTCTGAGGCACCACAAGATCATATCTCAGTGGGCGGTGGAGGAATCGGCATAGGTAAGATTTAATGTCGGAGCACTTTGTTTTCACCACACATCTTTACCAGCAGCTTTTACAGCTGTGGCTCCAGCAAACATCATCTAATACCAGAAAGTATTAAAGTATAAGTATTACATAAATTCTAACAACAGCTTATCAAGCTTAAATGTGCTGCTGTTGTTTATTCGCTGGTTTCCTCTTTCTGGCGAAAAGTGGACGATAAACAAACAAGACAGACGGGACTCGTGACAGAAAAGCTGATCAGCTGATCATTGATCAGTTTCATGATTGAAATAGCAACAGGAGAGGGAGGGGCAGAGAATGAGAGAAAGAGGCAGCTGTGGCTGAAGTACAGGACAACGTTGCTTTTCACGTCAATACGGAACTCCTCGGCTGTAATTGGTCTAGCCCAAAGTCGATCATGACCAATTGGCCAATCCACCACCTTTCATTGTTTATACCGTTACAAAATAATAATGATAAACCTTGGCCCATAAAAACAAAAAATCACCATCGGTGGCCAATGGCCAATCCAGCTGTGGCTCCATACGTCGGTTGTTAAGCTTAATGTGGAAATACTTTACAAACATTCAGATGGTGTTTGCTTTTAAATTGGAACTTCACTGTGGAGGAGAGGCTTCTGGATAAAACGGGCTGTGGTTCTCTTTGAAATGACTAGTTCAACTGTAGTTTGTCTTGCTGTTGGTTGCACAGTGACCGTGTTTTGATAAAGATCCATGATGGTTTGCACCCCCCATGGCCTACTCATTGAGTAAGCCATACTCAACAGATGCATGTGGTAAGAAGCTGGAGGATCAGCAGTTTGCAGGTGGGAAGCATTGGTTCCACCTCTGGAGGTCCAATGGGAAAGCCTGCTGCTCTCACTGACCACACCGACCCTCTCAGCTGCAGACAGCTGAGCGGTGAAAAGTTGGCAGCGTGGGAAGGATTTGTGGATTCAAATTGTCAGATTCCTGCTAGCACTGCCCTCCAGCTATTGACAGTTTTGCTTTTTATTAGAAAGAAAACTAATGACAATAATGATGTTGGAACTGACATTTTTTTAATATCATTGTCATGGTATATAAAGCTCTGTGCAACAGACAGGCCTGTGTTCACTTCTGGGCGTGAGGTTAAAGTGATAAAAACGAGGTGAGGAACGGCCCCAATAAAGACGTCACACTGACTGTCAGCTTGTAACTGCAGCCACGGTGCTTAAATCCCACATGAAGGCTTGGAATTTTTGAGCGCCCGTATTTCACCTCCAGGAATTCAAGGGAATGTGAGGTGAAGCCAGAAAAGGCCAAGCTCACCAGTGGAAGCAATCATCCCCAAAAAATCCAACACACACACACTAACGCCAACCTGTTAATACTTTGAGTACAAAGTACTGCATATTTGGATTGTTACATTTCTGAAGCCAAAATCACGAGGCAAACTTCCTCATGGTTCCATCTAGCTTTGTCTAATGAACGTTTGACCATTTCCCTGAAACAAAAGTATGAATGTATAAGTTAAGATTAAAATGCATTTTTTTTTCTTTCATTTATTTACTCGACTAAACACTTTTTGCTCAGAGTTCCCAATGTGACCCAATGTGCTTCTATGCCAAACCTCTTACTCAGACTATTTTATTCCGTGCAGGAATAACCACTGTATTGGGGAAAATGAATCACAGTCTGATTTGTCGGTGTTGAAATTATTACCTGGTATGTGAAAGAGAAGAATGAAAAATGTCCTGCGTTTACTTGCAGACAGCAGGATTCTGCGAGTGTAAGCTGAAAGCATCAATAAAATTTTCTTTAAAAAACAAAAAACTACAAACAATCTGTATCATCATCTTGAAATATTGCCGTATGATTTTGAGGCTGTATCGCCCACCCTTATTGGCTGATACATCTTTTTTTGTTCTGTTATTGTTTCAGGCACTCAAAACATAACAAATGTTTGGGAAATCTGTTTATGTGCAAATATTTATCTACTCGTTTATGCTTTGTCTAACTCTTTTATGCTCAGCTGGTTGTTGTGGATGTGCCAAATCCACAATAAATTTCCAATTGTGTGCTGCTAACGGGCCACGGGTATTGTAGAGTGCCCTCTGGTGGATAAAACTCTCACAACGTTGTTAATGGATATTTCTTCTATCTCTTATTACCTTTTTGTTTAGTGACTATTAGAAATCATTTGAGCCCCCCCGCCACCAATAATATATGTTGATGATATTATGACGGCTCCGGTGCACGCCCCTACATGTGAGCACGCCCATAATAGCACTTCTGCTCTTGTTGCTGCACTTTTTCCTCCGAACATGTCTGGTTGCGTTTCCACCATGAGTTGATGAGAGGAGGGTGTCCCTGACTGACCTCCGTTTAAACTTTGTTTAAACAGCCCAGGCCTGTTTCAGTGTTTATTGGAGGCCTGTTAGTAACGTGATGCCCAATGAATCATTGTGTGTTACCACTGAGGCTAACTGATGCCCTTTTTTTCTCCTTGTTTTCTTATCTATCTGTTTGCCTATATTTGCAAGTAGAAGCAATGTGTCCACTTTATAGCGCACAGTTAGCTGCTCTTGTTTGGTATTTCTTTAATGTATGTGAGTAATACCTTTTAAAAATGTTTACAGTCTTGGATTTTATTATCTGTTTACTGCAACACTGCTGGGCTAATTTCCCCACTCATGCATTTCCAAGCCCGTTTGTCAGGTAAAAAGACTGAGAGCCTCTATCTGGACTTTGGTGTTTGCGTATAAATATAGGCTGACTTAAACCGCTGATTTCCACTCATCAGAATTATTTATTGAAGAGCTTCTCTGCCGTTCCTTACACCCTTTGAGCCTTGTATCTATTTACAGTTGTGTTAATGTAATCCAACCATAGATAAAGGCTTCCTTTGGGGCTTGTTAATACTTCACGCAGTATTCTTCTTTAGGCTGAGTTATCAGGCACAGTGTGGTATTTTTCTGCCTAACTAGGCTCATGATGTCATTTGAGTGGGAGCGCCAGTAGCCTGGGCCTATTTCACGGCTAGCTCAAGCCTCTAATTGAGTGCAGCGTTCCAGCGAGGCACTAATCAGGGCAAGGCGGGCCCAGCAGCCTGATGGTTGACACTAATTGTTCTTGCTCCGACTTGAATGCCCGTCTGTTAACTCCCTCCTCTGCCTCTGAACTCTTAACCCCTCCGGCACACATACAGTCTTTTACTTATTTTACCTTGAATATTTTGTTAGATCCTGTCCAGCTGTAAAATGCAGGAAGGTTTAGAAGATCTAGCACAAATGTCAACAACACCAGTATACAAACGTTTCCCTTAGAGCTTAAAAACCCGCGATTGCTTCACATCTGTTACAGTGCACTCCAAGATTTCCGTTTTGGATCAACCCGAAAAGATTTCACCATGCTCCTTTCGCGATTGTCTGCTTCCGTCTGCGATGAGCCTGAGCTGTGGTGTGTAGAAAGCCGACCCTCGGTGCTCGGTCCCCAGCTGCTTCTCTGTTTCTCCTTTCTGTCAGCGCTGTGCTGAGTGAGCGGCTGGCGGCCTGTGTTTACCTTATTAATTAGCCCAGTGATCCAGAAACGTTCTCCCTCTGGTAAATAGAATAACAGTGAAAGGTTACACGGGCGGAGGAGAGGGAAAAGGAAAATAAGAGAGCAGGCAGAAACCAAGCGAAGGAAGGCAAGGGAAGGTAGAGGCATTATGATTAGGAGGGACCAGGGAGTCATGGAGGAAACCTGATGCGGCAGGTTAAAGGATTTAGGTGGCGCATTCTCAGTTTCATTTGGTTCATTTTATAGATTGCAGTTCTCAAGAAGATATTGACCTCAGTTTGCAAGTTAAGTTTCAGTTTTATAAGAACAGGATAAATTATTGCCATGAGCTGGATAGATCAAGAATCCATCATGTCTTGTCTTCTTAAAAAGTATCCAGGTATGCTGTGCATCTTTCCAATTGGTTAAAAATGATTTCAGATCGGAGCACTGCAGGCCAGAATTCAAAACAGACCATTAAGTAGACAAATAGACAGCCCGACAGCACTTTTATGAATCTGCTCCAAGTGTTTCCAATAGCTCGACTCCTCCATTTTGGGCCATATCTGTGTCCTGGGGTCTGCAGTTCAAGGCCATACATGGAAAGCCAAGAGACGGCGCGCAGTGAAATGAATTACATTAGCAATACAGAGTTTTCCCTTGGCTGCTCGTTCAAAGAAGGGCTGGGGAAATGTGGCTTTCATTAGGCACTGCTGCTTTAAACCAGGTTAGAGGTCACTTTGAAAGCTGAAGAGAAAAAAGTTTATCAAAATGGTGACTAATTTAATATATAAGAGCAAAGAATAAAGAGAGGAAAACATATTTTAATTTGTTCAATTAAAATGAACTCATATAAAGCCATTGCTTTAAATCACTGAGCTTGATAATGATAAAGGTTGGGTCCATCTGGTCCGTCTGTTAGAGGACTTTTTGTCTTCTTTAACACTATTGTGACGCAGGCAGTAGATTCGGTCAGGCCTTTCTGGATTGGACCTGTTCCAACTCATCCGCGCTCGATCCGATTGGGATTTGAGAAGTTTAGGGGCCAGCTCGATGCTGTGGGCTCTGCGTGGTGCTCCTCAATCAGCTCCATAATGCTGGCTCTTTTGTTGGCAGGGACACAAATGCCAGGAGCATTGTAGCACAACACTGCACTACAACATTTCTTTCTCCAGAGGAGCGTGAGCAACGGCCTGTTTGTGTCTGTGCATACCTGTGTTGGCAAACTGTGGTCTGAACTTGTGCCACTTGACATTTGGCTGTCATATTAAAAGGCCCAGTGGAACTTAGTGGATTTACAACCTCCTTACAACCCTGTGGAGTAGAATTCCTCACTGGTCCCTCAAGTCATAATGGGAAGAACAAATGAACTAATCTGACTTTGACAGCGTGGGGTGGGGGGTGGGGGGGCAG
>VUQR01021913.1:21740-33344 GCA_015108515.1 Hemichromis elongatus
TAAAAAAAAAAAAAAAAAAGGGGGGGGGGGGGGTCCTCTCCGAACACAATGCATACACATACCGGTCTGCACGTCTCCCCGCCGGGGCGCCCTGCTCAATCAGAGCTACCATCATGATTATTAGCATAATGACAGCGGTATCTCACTGTACTGTAGAGTCATTTTTCTGATTTTTTTTTTTGCAGGGAACGGCGATTACTGCTGCCTCAAATTTGCTTCTTTTATTTTGTGCTGTGCTGGCTTTGCAGCCTCAGACACAGCAGCATCTGTTTGACTCATGAAATCATAAATAAAAATTCTTTCTGGATTTGTTTTCAACTTGCTGCTGACTGTTTATTATATTTGTAGCACATTTGTGCTATAAATATTTTTTAGTGCTTTTCCTCATTTTCTATCAGTTATTGACCACATTTAGGTACCAAATGGCACATTTTTCCTCTCATTGTGCAGGAGGAGCCATCTGCTCTAACAGAACGTAACGGAAATGTTATTTCCAATAGTTAAGGTACACCTTGTTAGTACCACGTTGGGGGCACGTTTAGCTGCAGAAATGGCATATTTCTTCTGGCTGTGGTTTTTAAACTACTATAAACACCACTGCTAGCTGCCTAAAACATTCATACAAGGCAGGATTGATCCATGCTTTTATGTTTTGACGCTGACATCATAAGGTTCCAGCCGAGGATGCATATACAAGAGTTGATTATGCAACTCATAATAAGTAACTAATAAGTAACTAATAATAAATAGTAATGTGTTTGAACTATGAATCATGCAAAACTTCATGGATTACACAGAATAGTTAAGTACTTCCCAGTGAAATCAATGTGTATTGTGTAAAATTCCCATCCTTTTGAGCACCTTACTTCAGTGCTTCAAATGTTTGCTTATTCTTCTTCTACTGTTTTCCAGTCACCAAGAGCCCAGGTGGCCCGAAAACCACTTTGACAGAGACAAAAGGCAAGCTGAGTGGGACTTCAGTAAAGAGTTCTTCTGTGATGTGCCGGGTAAGGTTCTTAATGGAGAATGTGAAGAATTTGGAAATCATACTAGTACGTCTAAAACCAGTTGATAGGGTAAAAACACATTTCATGCAACTACCAAAAAGATTTCTGGCTTTATATAATTGGCCACAAATGCATCATGAAAAGAAATGGAATAGTTGTGCTTTTCACTATGGCACACTGATGGAAACGAACGAGATCTTTGTCAGATGGTCAAATCATTTTTTGTCTCGTGTAAAATGGGAAAGATGCTTTCCTACTTGAGTAATAAAATGCTATCCTTTCTGCAGGTGACAGTTATTCTAGACTGGTGTTCTCATCAGCTGAAGGGAAGAACCTGTGGAGTATTCAGGCCATCAAATCCATGTGCAATCTGGACAATGCAAGAGTAAGTAAATAAGTTGCTGGCATCGTTTAAGTCATGTAAATCTGTTTTTCTGTTATAGTTTTGCTTGTTTTCATGCATTTATTCATTCTTTTTGTCCTTAGGTGCGTTCCCACCGGGACTATTGGAATCTTTGTCAGCGCACTAATGCTGATTCCTGCTGCCCCAGCTGGACTTTAGGTAACTACATTGCTGTCCTCAACAACAGGTCCTCCTGCCAGAAGATAACGGAACGAGACGTATCGCACACACTTAAGATCCTGCGCACCTGTGCCAAGTACTATCATAACGGCACACTGGGACCTGACTGCTGGGACATGACCCTGCGACGGAAAGACCAGCTAAAGTGTGCCAGTGTGCCCCGCAAGTGTACAAAATACAACGCCATCTACCAGATCTTTCACTTTCTGGTAGACAAAGACTTCCTGAGTCCCAAGAGCCTGGAGTATCCTCCCCCTGTGCTCAAGTACAGCATGCTCTTTTCCCCCACGGAGAAAGGCGAGTCTATGATGAACATTTACCTGGACAATTTCGAGAACTGGAACGCCTCAGACGGCATCACCACAGTCACAGGGATCGAGTTTGGCATTAAACATGATCTCTTTCAGGACTACCTCCTCACAGACACGGTGTATCCTGCCATAGCCATAGTGATTGTCCTGCTGGTCATGTGCGTGTACACGCGGTCAGTTTTCATCACACTTATGACAATAATAGCCATCATCAGCTCGCTGATTGTATCCTACTTTCTCTATCGGATGGTTTTCAACTTTGAGTTCTTCCCCTTCATGAACCTCACAGCCCTCATCATCCTTGTAGGCATCGGTGCAGATGATGCCTTTGTGCTTTGTGATGTGTGGAACTACACTAAGTTTGATAAGCCTCACGCTGAGCTGTCAGAGACAGTCGGCGTGACCCTTCAACACGCAGCCCTCTCTATGTTTGTCACCAGCTTCACCACTGCTGCCGCTTTTTATGCCAACTATGTCAGTAACATCACTGCCATTCGCTGCTTTGGAGTCTACGCTGGCACTGCCATATTGGTCAACTATATTTTAATGGTGACGTGGCTGCCCGCCGTGGTGGTCCTACATGAACGCTACCTGCCGAACATGTTCCTCTGCGCCAAGCCTCAGCACCAGCAGACAGGTTGTTGCACGCAGATGCTCTGGGCCAATTTTTGCCAAAAGGCCAACAAATGCCTCTTTACAGTTTCGGAGGCATCGAGGATCTTCTTTGAGAAGGTGCTGCCCTGCATCGTCATCAAGCTCCGCTACCTTTGGCTCTTCTGGTTTCTTGCCATGACGGTGGGTGGGGCCTATGTGGTTTGTGTAAACCCAAAGATGAAGCTCCCCTCCTTGGAGCTGGCAGAGTTCCAGGTGTTCAGATCTTCTCACCCTTTTGAGCGCTATGATGCGGAGTACAAAAAGCTTTTCATGTTTGAGAGAGTCCATCATGGTGAGGACCTCCACATGCCCATTACTATCATCTGGGGGGTGACCCCTGTGGATAACGGAGATCCCCTGAATCCCAAAAACAAAGGAAAGCTGATACTGGATAGCAGTTTCAACATTGCCAGTCCAGCATCTCAGGTCTGGATCCTCAACTTCTGCCAGAAAATGAGAAACCAGAGCTTTGTCTTTCAGTCAGAAGAGCAAGACTTCACCAGCTGCTTCATTGAGACGTTCAAACAGGTCAGTACTGCATGTATATTAGTAATATACTACTACAACCTCGAACTTTTTTTTTTATCA
The DNA here is from genome assembly GCA_015108515.1 of Hemichromis elongatus. Classification (NCBI taxonomy): domain Eukaryota; kingdom Metazoa; phylum Chordata; class Actinopteri; order Cichliformes; family Cichlidae; genus Hemichromis; species Hemichromis elongatus. The sequence goes on from VUQR01021913.1 coordinate 24,884, forward strand.
CTAAAAAAATAAAGTTAAGTGCAGTTACAGTCTAGCAGTGTGGAGCAGTGTGACAGTTCAACTGTTTAGGAGGGAGATGGCAAGGGGAAAGAAACTGTTCCCGTGTCGGGTGGTCCTGGTCTGGAGGCTTCTATACCGTCTGCCAGAGGGTAGCAGGTCAAAAAGTCTGTGTCCAGGGTGTGAGGGGTCCGTGATGATTTTTACCTGCCCATTTGGGGTGCCGATGATCTTTTCTGCTGCCCGTACAGTCCGCTGCAGTCTGCTGCTTTACTGTTTAGTTGTGAACACCTTTGTGATGTCAGTTTTCTCCTGCCTGAGGGCTGAAGAGGGCTAGTGAGGAGTGAGCATACAGGTTGCATTCTTTAGTTCTTCACTTAGAAATTGTTAAACAGGCTATTTCAATACATCCACATGAATGGAAGTGTTTCATTTTTCATTGTAGTCCTTTTAGACATTGGCCATAAAGTTAAAGATTCATTTAAAAAAAAAAGGTTTCAAAAAGCAACCTGACCGATTCTGGTTTACCTCTTCTGTTTGTAACAGTGGATGGAGAACCAGGACTGTGACGAGGCCTCTGTCTATCCTTGCTGCAGTCAGTCCACCTTCCCATACAAACAGGATGTCTTTGAGTTGTGTATCAAAAGAGCCATCATGGAGCTAGATCGGAGTACTAACTACCACCTTGACAGCAAGACCCCCGGACCTCGATTTGACATCAACGACACCATCAGAGCCATTGTTTTAGAGTTCCAGAGCACCTACCTCTTCACATTGGCCTATGAGAAGATGTACCAGTTCTACCGCGAGGTATGCACAGCCCCAGCATCACCTGTGCAGGTGAAGCAAGATATTTAATAATGTTAGCAATGTCTTTCTGTTTTAGGTGGATGCCTGGATCGAGGAGGAGCTTCGCTATGCCCCAGCAGGCCTCAGCTACGGCTGGTTTGTGAGCAACTTGGAGTTCTACGACCTTCAGGATAGCCTGTCAGATGGGACTCTGATTGCTATGGCGCTGTCAGTGGCCGTCGCTTTCAGCGTCATGCTCCTGACCACCTGGAATTTCATCATCAGCCTGTATGCCATCCTGTCAATTGCAGGGACTATATTTGTCACAGTGGGCTCACTGGTGCTTCTGGGCTGGGAGCTCAATGTCTTAGAGTCTGTGACCATTTCAGTGGCTGTGGGACTGTCAGTGGACTTTGCTGTCCACTACGGCGTGGCCTACCGACTTGCTCCAGAGCCTGACCGTGAGGGGAAGGTGATATTTTCCCTTAGTCGGATGGGTTCTGCTATTGCAATGGCAGCACTAACCACCTTTGTTGCCGGCGCAATGATGATGCCGTCAACCGTACTGGCCTACACGCAGCTGGGCGTGTTCATGATGCTGATCATGTGTATCAGCTGGGCCTTTGCCACCTTCTTTTTTCAGTGCATGTGCCGCTGCCTGGGGCCCCAGGGCACCTGTGGCCAGATACCACTGCCCAAAAAACTGCAGTGTCAGGCCTTCACTGAGACCACATCCAGCAGCCCCTCACCCAAGGGGAAGAGTTCTGGTCTAGCGAAATACCAACTGGACAGCAAGGGCGGTGAGTTGGAGCATTATGAGCTGGAGCCTTTAGCATCCAGTCAAAAAACTGAGGATAAACCACCCGAAGAGCCTGATTCCAGTACTCAGCTTTATAACAGAATCCCTCCTCACCACCATTCTAATCCTTTTTCAAACATTCATTACACGAACACCGAAGCCGGCAAAAGAGGACCCGAGAATGGGCATGTAGCCACGCTAAGCACACCATCCAGGTGCCAGTACTCGCAAAACACCAACTGCACATGTGGGGATCCTCCCCATCTGCTTCAGCAGTGGAATCCACATTCCTGTGCACAGCCTCCACAGAATTCTCATTCCTGCCCTCCCACCTCTCAGCTCTTCCCCCTCTCAGGAAACCCCCTCAGCAAACAAAACGCAACCCTTTTACAGACAAACCTGGACCCAGCCTACACACGCGTGGAGTGCTGTATGCACTACTTCCGCTGTCCACTCACTCATTTCCACCACTGCTCACAGGGAAGAGTCGTGACCGCAAGGCAAGGAGCTGCCCACACCTGTCATCTCAGGAAGCACTGTGTCCATACTGCAGCTCTTCAGGCCGCCTCAGTAGGAGAGCAGAGATTCACGAGCCCAAAGCAGGAAACTGGCCCGGATCCAGGACCGGGACCAGGACTTGGCTCTGACTCTGAGACTGCTGGAGAAGTCATAGTTCATAAGCATGAAATGTCAGTACCTGACAGCAGCCAAAGTATCAGGACCACAGCCCCAGCACAGCCTCAAAGCCCGTGCCCCTCCCCCTCCGCAGGCTCATTACACAAAAGCTGCCATGAATGTGTAACGGACACCAGCCGTTGTTGTGGTGATAACCACACATCCACTGTAAGAACTGAATCAGCAATGCACATGGATGCTTGTTGTAAAGTCCCTGGCAACCAGGAGAAGCCTGACAGCGTTCCCGTCACACGGGAGGAGATCGTCAAGACATGCAAGCAGAACTCAAAAAGAGAGCGGGCGGCCTCTGCCTCGCCAAAGAAACTCAACTGTTTTAACAGGACGTTGAAAGTGAAGTGCAATTCAGCGTCAGAGTTTAACGTGCCAAAAAGTGAAGCCAGCGTGCCTCCTATTGCAATAAGCACTACTAATCCCTCTTCTGAAAGCTTATGTTGACAATAAGTAAAGTCAGTAACACAAACCAAAAGTCCAAGAAATATTGTGCAATCAGGCAAGGTGTGGGATTTGTGGACCAAGTGCCTCAGTGTGTTTAATGAAGCACGTACTCACTACATGCATTCAGTTTACAGTTTTCTTTTGTACTCACCAGCATTTCACATCCCAGATTACATTTGTGATTGTTGTTTTTTAACAGTGAAGCAAACACTGTTGATGAAGCTGCATCGTCGTGGGAAGCGAATGGTCTTTTTTTTGTTTGTTTTTTTTAAACCGGCGTTGCCAACAAATGTTTTTAACTCGAGTGTTAAATATACACACACAGCAGCCATTTGCACCGACATGAAATCATACAGTGTCTATTGTTTTGTGTCGCCTGTAGTCAGTGCCACGTCTTACAAGCAGCTTGTTGTTCTCTATCACTTTTTTGTATGTGTGGGAGTTAGTGTTAACTTCTCAGTGTACTCTTGTTGCCACATGCCTCAGATAAAAGCTGTACTGTATGATTAAAGCGTCTTTAAAAAAAAAAAAACTAACACTGTCCTATGCTCTCTCACCCCTACACACACACACACACACTCTCTTCATTCAGGAGTCGTCGTAACGGTGTACACCTGTTTCATTGTCTCATAACTGCTGGCGCCTTCGGTGCGATCTGTTACATGGCTTGAGGTCACAGGCTGGATTTAAATTGCACATGTTCACTTGATTTATACAAGAACAGATCTGATTTTATTGCTTGTAATTGTGATTACAGATCTTTCTCACACAGGTCCATTTACAGCATTTCTACCCAGGAAGCATTAAAGATTCAGAATAACATGCAGCGGTAATAAATCGTGATCGTGGCTCAAAGAGTTGGCAGTTCGTCTTGTAATCGGAAGGTTGCCGGTTCGAGCCCCGGCTCCGACAGTCTCGGTCTTTGTGTCCTTGGCCAAGACACTTCACCCGTTGCCTACTGGTGGTGGTCAGAGGTCCCGGTGGCGCCCCCCCCAGTGTCCGGCAACCCCTGTCAGTGCGCCCCAGGGCAGCTGTGGCTACAATGTAGCTTACCATCACCAGTGTGTGGATGGATGGATGACTGTAATGTAAATTGCTTTGGGGTCCTTAGGGACTAGTAAAGAGCTACATAAATACAGACCATTTAAATATAGATTTTTTCTTTTAAAGAAATATTATGTCTTGGGAAAATTCATTACATAACATTATTACTCCCAATGAAGAAGGCGAGCTACACTTCAGGGCTTGCTGAGGCAGAACGCTCTAATTACAGGAGAGATCACTTTGGTACACAAACACTAAGAAAGGAGCCCTGCTGCCATCGGCAGTGCTTTCATTCGTCTGATATATTTGGAGTTGGTCTTTTGTAATGTGTCCAGGACAACAGTGGGGGAGCTCACAGTTTTGTTGTTTTCATGTTGAAACGACACTGAGAACACGAATTAGCCAACCTCACAGTAGTAGCTTTTGTATAACCAAAGAATAAATGAATCATGGTGAGTAATAGATCACTGATCCAAAGCCAAGATTAAAAAGAAATTGGTCTTTTGCACTTCTACAGATGACTTTTACGTAAAGTACTTTGCAAAAGTCTCAAGCTACCCCTCGTGTCTTTATGTGTTGGTAGGAAAATGAGAAACGGATGCAGTGATTTATTGAAACAAACTATATGAGTCAAAAACAGAGTTTGAATAATTCTACTGGGCTTGAAAGTCAACACTTGTTATGACCACCATCATTTGATAAGGAGGTTTCTTCAGGCTTCCAAAGCTCTTCTCTGGATATTGGCAGCCTTTTCTTTCATTCTCTTGTGATGATCTTACACTACTTTAATCATGCTGAGGTGCATCCTCTGGGGAGGCCAATCCATGATTGATGGTATTTCTTTTTAGTGATTTGAATCCAGTAATGTTTTTGTTGCATTGACGGTGTCTTTGCAACCATTTTCAGCAACCCTGCTGAAAAAGGAAGCTTTTATCAATCACTTTGATCAAATTCGATTGCTTGGTGGATCAAAATCTGGTGAAACTTTTCTGTGTTCATAGTTTCATCAAATTCAGCCCAAACCATGACATAGCCTACACTGTGTTCTACAGATGGCTCGGTGTTGTAACTCTTGCCACCTTATTAACAGCCACCCTTCCACTGAGATCATTTCTGATGAGGCTTCAGTGAACAGTAGCAGGAAGGGCCAGATGGATCTCTCAGGTCCTGCGTCAGGTTTTGCATGCGACTTTAGATTCAGCTTATTTCTTTGGCTTCAGCTTCTTCACGTTATCGTTTTGGTTGATTCTCACGGCAACAATTTGAGCTACAACAATGAATAACTGTCGCCCTGTAGCAGCTGAAGAAATCATTACATAGATCAACCCTTACAGCACAATAAATATATGACCTGTGTTCATCGGGAGGGCTGAAAGCAGACCCTGAAAGAATGCTAATGTAGAGCTAATGCTAGGACTTGTACTCCTGCTCGAAGTTTTTCAGCTAAATTTTCAAACAAACAATGCTGAGCCAATTTCAGAGCGGGCTGGAAGTCAAACTGCCCCAGAGGTAACTGGCTGTCTGAACAGGTGACAGACATAATATCCTCCCTCCTCTATCCCACACTGCTTGTTTTTATTTCTTTTTTCATCTGCTAAAGTTTTTCAGACCAAGTGCAGAAAACACCTGTTTCCTCAGAGGTCAAACTAGGGGCAGAAAGCAGCCACCTTCTTCACTTTCTGCAGCTGGTAAGATATTCATCTATGACTACTTTTGATAGGTGCGTGGAGCACTCCAAATATCGACCAGTGCTGGTATTTGTATCTGATTGATAACAGCGACATAGGATCAATACTTTGTTTCTATCCTCCAAGTTCATGTATGAATAGCATTAAATAAATATATATTTTGGAAATGGAAAAAATAGACCTCAAACACACACTGAAAAATGTCTAAACGCTTTGTTTTGACTGTTACAGTTGTCACAGTTCACTGCTTTTCTTTTCATGTTGAATCACCCCACTGCCTTCTAGAGCTACTTCAACACGTCAAATTTATTACTTTATTTTGACTCTCAGACAAATTTTCCCCCCGACTTTGTGGTTAAAAGAGTGGCGCTTCTGTGGAATTATGATAAACTCATCACGTGGCGTTAGTTTCCACCACAATCTTGGCTCATTGACAAAGCTGCAAATCAAAACACTGATGCCTAAATCCACCGCCTAATTCAAAAACACATCCCTCTACCAACCACACTTGGCGTCATGGTGGGCAGGAAAAGTACCGGCGTGCTTTTGCTGCTTCTTTCCTCACATCCCTGTCTCACCCCTCAAGCCTGTAACAAGCTTGCACATACAAACAAACCCTTTAAAGTGCATTACACAAGTAAACCACCCACAGTGGGCTTGGTTGATGCTTCTGTGTTGATGGAAGGATCCTATTTTGCCACATACAGCTCAGCTTGTGTTCCCTTCAGGCCTCTGATCCCCATGGCTACGGTTCTTCTCCTCCACAGCTCAGTCCCTGCAGTGAGCCCACATCCCTCTGAGGCTCCCTCCTCAAGCTTGCGTGAGCATCCCTGTAATTCTATTTGTTTAAATGCAGGTCAAATATTAGCCAAGGCTTTGGAGGGGGGTTTATTACATTCCCCCTTCAAGGCAGAATCTCAGAAGCATGTGCGTCTGTTCTAAGTGTAATCTGCAGGCCAGGAATAACTGTGAAGAGGCTGCAGAGCTAGAGAGCTTGTTTACAACGTAAACATTTGCTTCCACTTTTCAAATTAGATCCCAGAGTTGCCTCTGAACTGCACTACATTTATGGAAGTGAAGCAGGTTTTGCTTTTTACTACTACTTCTTTTTTAAATGGCTCTTTTCTCACATGGGATCCATTATGTTCCTGTCAAAGTACACACTATCTTTATTAGTTCATCTCTGACTGATATATTCCTGTCCAAACCTCTGTAACCAGTATCTCTGCTGACATGGAACTGGATCTGTGCAAGTCATCCTCACACAAAAAGAAAAATATCAGCACTTCTGAGATATGTACGAGCATCCCAGCATTCACAGAGTCAGTGGACTGAAGTGGCTGTAAATAATGTAGAACATTGATATAAAGGTCACCTTATAGAATCTTTACAGACTTTGGTTATATGTCCCACAAAATTATCAGCGAGTAAAAATTAGTGAGTAAAGAGTTACTGCTAATGACTGTGGATTACCTAGCTTTCCACAGTGCCACCATGAGGCTGACACATTAAAGTGACAGGCTATGTCTCAACCAAGGTCATTAGAGTTGACTAAAACTAAATGTGAAAAAGCATTTTAATTTGATTAATCAATAAAAATAAAAACTAGACCTGTGGGGAAAAAAATTGCTTGTGAAGCTATGATGGATGTATTTGAGACTGTGTATCATTATGTGACTGAGCCAAGGACTTTTAAGGGGTTCTGTTTTTATTACAAAAGCATTCACTGGTTTCCCTCAATCTTGCCTTTGACACATGCCCTCCATACAATAATAATTAATAAAGACATTTAGAATAATTTTTACTGTTTTAAAGTGTCTTAACTGAAACTAAACTGAATTTAAAGCAAAAAAAACAAAACAAAAATGAAATAAATATAAAGAGAAATAAAAGAATACAAAACTATGATAACTGGTCTCAACAAACACTAAAGTGCTAGAGACTCAGGAAAAGGAGAAGTGAAACTAATTTTGAGCTGAGCTCTATCCAGACTGACAATGAGCCTTAATTAGTTAAACCTTGCCAGTATCAGGTTGGGTCCTTTTCTGACTTCAGAGTGATCTTAATCCTTCTTAGCACAGTTAGGGTAACACCAACTCTTTTGCTGCAGCCCATCTGAGTCATTTAGATTTCATCCCCACATACTGAGTTTGAAACGTCACCAGGTTGCTTGGACCATGTCTAAACGATATGATTGGCTGATTAGATATTTTTGTTCATGAATAGCTAAACAGGTGTACCGAATAAAGTGACCAGAGAGTGTAAACCTCTGCTTTCTTCTAAGATATTTCAAAATGTCTGCCGTAAAAAAAAAAGTAAGCTAGCATATTAAAATAATAATAATAATAATTAAAGCTGCAAGCAGCGTTATAGGGCCCTCGCACCCCGACGCGTTGAGCTACGGCCAACACTTACACCCAGCACGTCCGATCTGATTTGACATTGATGGAATTCATACGTAGAACAACTAGCTAAAATTTCATCTCGTTCAATGATGATTATGGTCATTCCGCTAGGTGGCGCTCTAACCATTACTGGCAAATGGCATTACAAACATTTTGGAGCTCAATTCTCATCACGCCTGCAAAGTTTGGAGGAGACTGGACATTGTGTTTTTGAATGACAGCAGATTACTGCTTTTGGCAGGTGATTGAAACTCCACGTGCCGCCATGACCCCCCCGTTCCGATTAATGTAAAAAGCTTCGCAATTTAACATCACAAAGGTCTTTAGATTCCATGCACCAAAGAATGAGTCAATCTGCAAAAATCCCTGAAAGGAGTTCGTCAAAGTACGAGACCTGAAAAGAGGCGAAAATGTTGCCAAAATTACACTTTAGTTCGAAAATGGCTGACTTCCTGTTGGATTTGGAATATTGCTCCAAGAGACTTTTTGTACATCTGGATATCTTACATAAGCTTACCAGGTTTCAGACTCAGAGATTCAACACAGAACCGGGGCTGATGTTTTGAAATTTTGTAGGGGGTGCTGTTGCTCCATTTTACACTATTCCA
>VUQR01021921.1:8229-27770 GCA_015108515.1 Hemichromis elongatus
AGATGAGCTACTCAAAAAGACACCACTGTGTTGGAACAGCAACAGGAAGTGATACTCTACCGCAGAGAGAACGAACACCAAGTGACCACCAAGCTGGATGGCTCCCCGGCGTTATTCGGGCAAAGGGGGTATGTGGCGGGGCGTGTTCTGTCATGCCGCTGCAGGTGAGATGGACTTACCTGCACAGCATCTGTAATCACGCCACACTGGATTAAAACCTGTGCTCTGCTTGTCCTGTTGCTGGTGGTGGTGATGTGTACGGCTGGCGGTGGGAGAACTGCACCCGTTGAATGTACTGTGAGAGCAACCGTGTGATGATTGTAATAATAAATTGTGCCGTGAAGCATGAAAATGCCATCGGGTCTGCCGTGGTGGTTTAGTTTATTATTATTATTATTATTATTATTATTTTATTTTTTTAGAAAAATCTTAAGCAATTTAAAACAATTACTTTTAAGAACCTATAATACAAAAATTTCAATTAAAATTGTCAACAACAAAAACAACTGCTTAAAATCCAAATAAAATGTAAACAACTTAACAACCCCCAAAGCCTCAAAGTCACTTCACGTGACAACACAACATCTAAACACAAGAGGGGGGGGTGAAGTGTTCCTGCTCTGTGCCGACACAGGAGCGGCAAGTCCGGCAACCTGGCTGTTTCGTCTTTGCCGAAAGCACAGCATTGCAAACAAGAAGAGAACTTAAAGTAAGGAATCGATCTCACCAGGCTAGTATCGATCCGATGCCGACTTGGTATCGATACTATTGATATTTGGATCGATCTGCCCACCACTAGACTACACTACCCATAAGGCTATATTCTTTAGGGCTATGCCTGTAACCCTCTGCCTTTTGCCTTCATTTTGAAAAATAATTTTTACAAATATTTCTTCACGCCATTATGCCGCAAGTAGGGGTGACATGGGCCGTGAGATTGAGACACAGGCATTAGAGCTTCTGGTTTGTTTGTTTTTTGGGTTTCCACCGGCGTGGAATTACCAAAAATAGAGAGGGTATAGCCTAACATATGAAACAGGAGAAGTCCGCCATGTAATCCATGTATTTCAACTAGGTAACTGTATTCTGAATACCACCTTTTTAAACAGTAACTGTAACAGAATACAGTTACGTACTTAAAATACAAAAAATGAGTAACGCCAGTACACGTATTTGTTACTCGCAACTCTGCTTGTGATTGCTTTGGCCATTAGCAGATTGCAGTAGTTTGCACGGAAGACGCCGTCTCAGTAACTACTCGTTATGATCCAAAACAGGGACCTTCCAAGTAAAAGTTGTACCTTAACTTAAAACCAGCTTTTACTGGTTTACCAGCAAACACCCTCCATATTTGGCTTATTTCACAGTCTTCACAGTGTCACAACTGCTTGGCAAGTAGTTGTCGAGTGTTTGCGGATGCCTACCAAACTGTAGTTGACCATGGTAATCTGCTAGTAGCTAAGGCAGTCGGGGTGGGGATGGGGGTTTGGTAGATTACTATATCCCACTTTGTGATCATTTTTACTGTGCGACTGAAAAGAATCTTATGCAAACACTCGCCAACTGATTGAGGAATATGTGTTGCTTTGTTTTTTTCTGTAGTGTTTAGTGTTAACCATGGGGTTAATGACCAGTCTTTAGACCAATATGACTAGGGCTCAGCAGCTGCAGCTTCCAGTGTCACTTGGGCCTTAACTGTCCGAACAAATCCCACTATGTCAGTTGTTCTAGTGAAAACAGTTCACAGGGAGATCTGTTTGATATCAAGAGGAACTGTAATCATTTCTGTAAGTACTCTTGAAATTACATTTAGAACACATTGTGTACTACACATCAAAACATGGGAAAATACCTAGAAAATTATTTGCATGGCTATAGAATTACAGCCCACCCCAGCTAATATAACATACTACACTGTTACCCATCAGAGACAAACAAACATGTGTTTTAATAATTAAAGAATGTGGGGTTTTTTTCATGTTACACATTGCACACACTTTCATGTAGGTGGTAATGTGTGTTTTGTTCACATTCTTACCTCATTATCTGAAGTTGGAGCTGGAGGCTGTTATGGTAGAGACAAAATGAGAGCACTACCCCTACCTGTCAAAATTGGAAACATTGTAAACTTCCCCTTCATGTGATTATGGTGCTTGTTTGTGAATGTTGACATAAACAGAAGCAACAATAGGTAGCAGAATGACGTTCTGATATTGAAAGCAAACCTATATGTGCTAAAATATTGCCTCTGCTGTTTGTTTTTTTTTCCCCCTTGTCAGGAATATTTCAAGTAATAAATCCGCCTGCTTGAACAAATGTTTAACTTGTCAGTTTCTGGTGGGTATAGCAAAATTAATTAAACTGTCATTGTTTTAGAGGTAATCTTGATACCATCTTCATCCTTTACTGTTAAATCAAAAACTTTGCTCAAAGAATACATAAAGATAAAAAAGTGATGCTCATTCTTATGCAAATTACAGGAAAAAATAAAGGACATTGAAAGGAAAACGCCTTTCAGGCAGATATGTTTAAGCTGGGATTCCTACAGGCCTAAATTTACAGCTTTCTGATAATTGTCTTATTTATATACTGTATATACAGACCAAATTGTCTGTGTGTACCTGTGTGCAGTGTAATGCATTCAACTAGAGTTTACACAAATGCTCCAAAAGAAAGATGTCCAGTGAGCGGCAATTCTTTGGCTAAAAAAAGCCTGGTTGTTGTCAGAGGTAAGAGGAGAATTGGCTTGAAACGGACTGTTTCAAGCTGATAGTATCGTTATTACCAAATGGCTAGACTCAAATGCTAACCCACTAGAGACCGGCAACAGTTTTAAAAGGTTTATTTACAGGAAGCAGAAATTCAACAGTACTAAGAAAAGCAAGAGGAATTTGTGCAGGTAAGTTTCTCTGATTCCAAGAGCTCAAAGAGGTGACTGCCAAAGCAGAAACAAGAGTTAAATTCAGCCATAGGTAAGCCTTCCAGAATTGCTTTTATTATTGGAAGCCAAGGCGTGAAGTGGATTACTTTATTTTTTTCCTGTTAACAAGCTGGAGAGGAAGTGGTGACTAGTCTGAGGAATCCAGAGTGGCTGAGATTGTTATTATTCCTAGATAACAGGTAGCCAGCTTGCTATTACTAGTTGAAGTGACAACAGATTCAGGAATTCCACAATGATGCAGGAATAACCAAGGAAAACCTATCCTTCACTCCAGAGCAATGACTGGAAGCAGATGAAATTGTAAGGTTGCCAAGTCTTAGCGTGTAGCAACCATTTACCACCATAGGGGCACCGACGATCTGACGAAGAGTGGATGCACAAGTTGATCTTTAAATAACTCCACCTGAGAGGAGAGAGAGAGAGGGAGAGAAAGCAAAGGAAAACCCCCTGGACTAGTCGACAGAAGATAAGGTAGAAGTAATTATCACTGACTACAAGCAAAGTATGCAGAAGAGCATCTCTGAAAGCACAACATATTGAGCCTTGAAGCAGATGGGCTACAACAACAACAGACCACTTGAGTACCATGCCTGTCAGCTAAGAACAAGAAATTTAAGCTGCAAGTTTCATGGTTTTATCAAACTGGGGCAAGAAGAAAACATGAATGAGTCTTTGATGCTGATCCAAATGTCTCAGCAAAAACAATCCTCCCTTGTATCAGTGGTTTAGGTGATGGTGTTGTAATGGTGTAGGACATTTTTTTTAGCACACTTTATTGGTTCATCCCTTTGTCACAGCAGTGTACCCAGCTTCTATGGCAGGTTAATTTGAAACAGAAATCCATTCATCAAACGGATTTCTTTAACAACATAATGAGTTTCCTATACTCAAATTACCCCCATAGTTACCAGATCTCAGTCCAGTAGAGTATCTTTGTGGTGTAGATTGCACAGTAGGTGTTCAGCCAACAAATCTGTAGAACTTGTCAAAATGGACCAAAATATCTGAGAAATATTTCCAGCTCCTTGTTGAATCTAGACCATGAAGAATTAAGGCAGTTCTGAAGGCAAAAGGGGGTCCAACCCAATACTAGTGTTCAGAGCAGTGGCTATACTGGCATCCCTTATTGCAGTGTTGAGGAATACATACTAATAGTGCATTTTTACAGTTTATTACAAATATTTAATGTGTTTGTCACTAAAGATTGCTCAACATGCAGAGAGGAGTTGTGTTGTTGTTTTCACTGTCTCTTGCATCTTCTATGTCTGTATCTCTCCCTGTTAGTCATTTAGTTATTGTATTTATGTATAGTTCTGAGTCTCCTTTGTCAGTCATTGACTTTATGCATTTTTTGCTGTCCGAGCTCCCAGTGTTCTGCTTCTTCTTCATGAGGATCCCCTGAGTGTTTATTCTCCTCTCTTGACTTTCCTAGTTATTAGCTAGACTTGAATTTGATCATCCTGCTGACCCTGCATCATCTTTTTGTTGCACACCAGTATAATTTAAATCATCTTTGTTTACTTGTGCCTGTTGGCTTTCAGTGTGTCAGCTTTCAAATGTTACGCCAACACATAAGAAATAAGAATGTACATTCCACCTCTCTCGGCGTGAGCCACACAAAGAGGGATTCAGTAGTGTTAATGTAGCTTTCTCATTGTCACAACATTGGCGCAATTTCACTTACCTCCGCTTCACCGACCATTTTTATTTGTGTGATCTGACTCGGGAGGCATTTGGTAGCACAGACGTTGTTTTCCTGCTGAACAGATGTAGCATTAATGTAGCTTACCGCTGCTTTGGCAAGTTCCTACTTCTTTCTATGCAATGTTCCTAATCCAAACACGTATCTCACCCAAATTATTGTCCAATGTATGCTTCAAAACCCAGACATTTCTACAGTATTAGCATGGATGTAAATGGGATAATCTTTACATACATTATGTAAACAAATAAAGGAATAACATCTTCGCCCTGACATCTTGGCAATAAGCAAGATGCAACAGCACTGCTGAAGAATGGAGGAAACGCTGCATGAAGCAACATGGAAACGACCCATTCTAAATGCATAAACAAACATACATCTTTGCTTTGCATGTAGACTATGTAGGCAATATGTCAATGCTCTGTGCAGGATAGACTGTGATTTACTGATTACATTCCTCTGTAATACTGACATCGCAGAGACAGCATGTCACTCACATGCATCTCTGGAGCACAGCAGGTCAATGTCAGCTGCATAGGAGGTCATGATGGCGTTCCCCATGTGAATTGTATCGTCTTCTTCTTCCCCTGCTACACACATGGACACACACTTGCATATTGAATACCACTAAATACATCAGACATGAAGGAGTCTGAGACTTTTCTAGACTGAGATGGCCCTGAGAGATCAAATGCACTGCAACTTAAGAAAATGTCATAAGAAGCCTTGATCTGTGAGTAAAAGGCAGTCATCGTCTCCACCTTACCTGGGGGGAACTGGAGTATCCTTCTCTCCTCTGTTCACCTGCTGCTCCTCACCAATCAACTGCAATACTTAAGGACCAGTGCGGCCATCCAGACTAAAGATTATCAGCTCTGTTAGAGTGGTAAACAGACTAGGTGTTAGTCTTGCTCTTATTAAATCATCCCATGTCAAGTGAGTAATTCTGTTTACCTGCTTTCTTCAGTGACTCAGCTAACCCCTCATCTTTTCCTGACATTCACCTTTTCAGGAATAAATTTTCTCCTGCTACTTCTGAAGATCAAACTCGACCACTGGATCACCACTTCTGCTCCTCCTGTCTGCCCACCCTTTCCTCAGAAACTTGCAGATTCAAGGCTTCTCCTCTGACCCCCTCCTTGGTTCCATCTCACAATATCTCCCCGGATAACATCGCCTAACTCTCTTCCTGGGTTCCCTGCTCCAACTGACTGCCCTCTCCTTCCCTAAATCCAGCCCTTATGCTGCCTGCCTCCACTCCTCTTACCTGTCTCTCGCCCAGTTGAAGTCTAGTGCCCAGTTCTATGTTCCAAGTGACCCTTGGTTTCCATTTCCACACGTTTAAGAAATATTTATTTGCCTCAGTTTTGCATTAAAGCAAATGAAGCATCAAGTCCAACTCTGTGGGTGGAAAAACACGACAGAAAACAAAAAGAAAAACGCTGCAAAGACACAAAAAACAACAAACTTAAAGCACAGCTGACATAGGAAAAAAAATCTGTAAAATCTCACAATACAAAAATTATTGGAAGGGATAATGTACACATTAATGTACACAATAATATTAACAACTAATAACAAACGTCTTGCTATAGTATTATACAAATCATACAAGTAGAACACGTTACTTTGCATCTTTTGCACCCTCACAACAACAAAGTGCAGTTGTTTGAATGTTGTAGTTTCTGTTTTTAATATCTCCACAAAATCACTTCTGTTGTATTTTGTGTGCTTTTGCTGCATTTTTCTACTTGCTAGTGTATTCTGAAGTTGCAGTGCCTTTGAACTCTCGGGGCCTTTTACACTTTTATACTCTTTCTACACCTAAAATTAAGCTACCATTTTCTTTAATTCATTAATTTATCTATTTGCTTTCACTAAAATAATTAAATGGTCTGCAGTAGTTACAACAACAAAAAAAAAGCTGCCATTCCTGGGTGTATGAAATCCTCTCAAACATAATGAGATAAACTTTACAAATATGCCACATCAAAAAAAAAAAACTGGTTGCTTTTTAAGATCCGGCATTTAAAAGAAATCTTTGAACTCGACAGGTGGCTAAACACAATAGCTGTAAGAGGACTAAAGTGTTTTAACAAAGTACACATGACAATTCAGACTTTAACCTTTTTTTCTTTTTCCTTTGAAACATTTTAAAAACAGTTTGTGGATGTGGACAATTTCAGCACACAACAGCAAAGCATGACTGAAGCAGTAACATCCATTTCCAAAACTTATCAGCCTCTGATTCACCTCTTCTATACCTTCCTGTCACCATGGCAGCAGCAATAGGAAGCAGTTTGATAACTCTGTTGCTTTATCAGGGGGGGGAAAAAAGCCTGGCTGACATTTGGACTAAGATGGCTGATATATCGCTGCAGCTGACATTCATTTCACCTTTTTCATTCCACATGTTCATCTCTTAATGTATGTATTTTCACAGACCCATAATCAAACTGGGGACAGATATTTTGTGTTAAAGCAATAATGTGAATTCCTAGGTTCTCCTGTATTGTGAAAAAGTGAGATGCTGTTTGTTCTGTTTCCCCAAAATGTATAAAATGTAGCATGGTTTAAACCCTGTGTTGGTTTTAAATGGCGACAGATTTCAGAAAAGTTGGTATCTCCTCTCTGAAAGGTTGGTGACACAAACAGCTATAGGTTGGTAAAAGAAATATCAGCTATATGTCTCTGTGCCAATCCTTGAAACTCTGTGGATTTCATTATAGCAATAATGTAAAAGAACATGGGTGGAGTTTGATGCCTGAGGAAGGATCACGCTAATTTATGTTCAATTAAATTAGTCATGTTAAATGTGATAATTACTTGTGTTAAGCGAAATGATCATCCAGCAGTAGATGCTGATACAATGTGCCATGACTGTAGCTCGTGGGCATTTTATTTTCTTAGTCACAGCAGCAGGGATGGGCCGGCTCTAATTTAAAAGCTCTGAAGACAGCATGAAAATTTCCCAGCAAAAAAAGTGAGACACACACACACACAAATTTTGCTCACTATTTTGTTAGTTTTAGCACAACACAGAAATTTAAAAGAAAAAGATTTAGATAGTGAACTTGATCAGTGTTAGGCCACTCATTTCTATTCTGAACTAATGTGGGATTTTACATAAAAAGAAAAATGTCCTGTCTGATTAAAATGTAACAGTAAATGGAGGAACACTTTTGGCTTTCGTCTGACCTTCCTACCAGGACTGTCAGTGCTTGTAATTTAGGATCATTACTGATGATTTGGTGTACTTTTTATTTGGCCTCTCACACATCTCTCTACTCTGTTTGCTTTCAAAGCAAAACCACCCTACATGTAGATCTTCAAACTGAGACCAAGAGAATATATACCTGAATTGCACTAATGAAGAAAAGTGCTGGTGACTACAAAGGAACCACGTTACAATATAGCCATGTGAAAAACTAACTACACCCCTTTATTCAGCTGCTTATAGAACCAACTTTGGTAGCAATAATTGGAAGTCGTTGTTTTCAGTGTCTCACATCATTGCAGAAATTCTGGACCACTCCTTTTTAAGACATTAGATATTGCAGGCATTCATTTATGTAAAGATCTCTAAAGGTCTTCTTTGAATGGGCCATTGCAACACACTGATTCTTTTCTTTTTCAGTTACTGTGTTGTAGATTTGCTGCTGCAGTGTGCTTATTATCTCTGCATGACCAAATTCAAGTTTTAGCTGTAAAATGCTAGATTTTGATATCAAGAATACTGTAGTATGTCAGGGACTTCATGGATGAGTCAGTGACTGCATGGTGCAGAGGTCCTGTGGCTACAACACATCTTAAATCATCACCCCTGCACCACTGTACTTGACAGTTGGTATGAGGTGTTGATATGCTGTTTGGTTTTTCTCCAAACATGGTGCTGTGTATTAAGTCATCCATCTCCACTTTGGTCTGATCTGTCCAAAGGACATTGTTTCAGAAGTCTTGTGCAAAACTGAGCAGTTCTGTCGTGTTTTTGTTTGTTTTATTAGAGGGAAGAGGGTTGTCCAACTTGGCATCCCTAACAAACAAGCCATACTTTCTTTTTTTTTGTACTGTACTGTTGTTCTACTTATGTTGGGGTGAATTTAGTGGGACATCCAGCCCAGGGAAGACAGTGGCATTGTGTTAACACACACCAGACCAGAAAACTGCCAAAACCACAGCTTTTATAGAGGTGCTCACATTTGCTGATGGACCAAGTAAAGCTTGCTCTTCAGCTATGAAAATACCGTAAACAGTTAACCATTTAAACTGAGCAGTCAGTTTATCAGTAATTTTCATTTTAAAGTAACTATTTTAATTGCTTGACCCAATTCCACACAACACACTGAAACTGCTCTTGTTTGCTTAAATTGGTAAATTATAGAAAATAAAATATATTCAAAGATGTACAAAGTCATGCATAATTTGCTAAATTCCTGGGTATGCGATAAAACTCAGGTGAGAGAAAAATAACTTAACTAAGAGTTAGCATTTAGTGTGGCCTGCTGAAATGAACCGAACTATCTACAGTTTGTCTGAATGAAGGCTTATATAAAGCACCCTATCCAAAAACATTATGATCTTAAAAGTGTCGCATTATAAATTAGATGGGGATGCATTAGTGCCTATTTAATTGCACTTTGCACATTTGGGAAGATGAGTTGTTTCAGAATAATATATGCTCCAATCTTTTTCAGGGAAGTCATTGCATATTTCAGCAAATCAAACTGCATCTACCACAACAGCATGGCTTCGTAGTAGATAACATTCGGTCCATCATTAAATGAAAAATACAAGGAGGAAGACCCAGGTATGTTGAGTAGCTAGAACCCTTTATCAGACTAAAACGGGACAATATCCCTCTTGTGGATGTGTTGCTGCCATTAAATTAGACAGAAGCTAATGTCTTTCTAAAAATTGAAGATTTTCTTAAACATTTGAAAATCAAACATATTAAGCATTTGATTTTGTTCACATTATAAATAAAGATGAAGGTGATCATCAGCTTTCAAATGCTGATTTGACACAGCTATAGTTTAAATCTGGTTTAAGCCCAAAATAAATGCCCTTTTTTTTCTGTTTTAGAGTTAAGTGACTTTTGAACTGAGTTGAGTTTCATTAAAGCTTCCAGAGAAGCACCCTGGTGTGTTTGACCATCTCTTTGCTTCTATATTTGTGTGTGTCTGCAGTGGAATCTAAGCATTTTAAGAAATTATTTAAAGCATGATGCAAATATAGCTAGTGCAAGCTCCTCAAGCAGAGCATTCTTGTTGTTGTTGTTTTTAACCTACATTACTGCACATGTGAATTTCAAACCAAACAGCTTTTTGCTCAGAGGGAATGTTGCCTTCATTTGACAGCTGCAAGGAAGGAGAATGACATATCTCTAAGCTTAATGCAAGATAGCGCATTTAGCATCAAGAATCTGTGTACTCTGTCTGAAAGTATTATTACAACAGATTTTCTTTTGTAATAAAAACACAAAGTGAAAAGGCCAACAAAGCTGAGTGTGTCAGCAACTGAGCCTTCAGTGTTTTGAGTCATGAAGCATGCTCTAGCTAAAACATGTCTCTGCTTTCACTGGTGACCCTTTTCGAGCTCAAGCACTTCATGAGCCACAAACTGTAGACCTCTGCTCCCAGACCTGGCATCTACTCACTTCTCTTTAATCTTACCAGGTTCCATCACTGTTATCTATATGGTATCATTCACTGAAAATAAAGCTGTTTTTCCCAGTCTGTCTAAAGAGACAAACAATCCCCTTAAGCTATGTCGGCACAAAAACAGCACTCGGTATTTGTCTTACACAGACTCACTCTCCATTATTCTAAATTCCCTTTTGTTAGTGTCAGTTTTGATGTGGTCAGAGGTACAGTTGATTATTTGAAACCTCTTTGTCAGTTGGAAGAACAGAACTTGTGGTAAACATCTGAGTTCATTAAGAGTTTGATTCACAACTTACACCGTAGTATATTTAAACTTTTTTTTTTTGTCCTTAAACTTTTTCTTAGATCTGGCTGAACCTTCTTGAACAAAGCTAACTGGGTAACTGTTGCTCTGATTGTAAGATGACTGGCTTGAGGCCGAAGACCTGGCAGTTCTCTTCAAACTTTTTCTATGTACCTTTCCAATTACTGATTTTCATTTAATGTTTTTCAGACTTTGTAATGTTCATGTTTAAACCTCTGCAGCTAGGAAGACATTGTAGGTAGATCATTAGTGCAGATCATTATAATTAGGAAGTGGTGCATAACAGCTACCTGACTGTTCCAATGCCTTAAGTCTGAATTTCTTCTATTAAATCTGACGATGAGAAATTGTATATATCCAGTTTCTTATATTAAATTGTCTTGTCCCTGGTTAGTCTATTGTGCATCGTTTCACTGGTAACAAACATGTGTCTTTTGATTCCTTCGGTGCACATCTAGGCTCAATTCTAGGTCCTATAGTTCGGTATATAAAATGACATTTTACTACTACTACTGTGTTTACTACTACTAATCTTTTTCCTTTTTAGCTCTTCTATTTTGATGTAGACGGTGCATCAGCTTCCTCCATCTCACTCTTTATATTGCATCCTCTTTTGTCACTCTAACCCTCTGCATTTCTCCTTTATTGTATCAGCAAATCTTTTCTGTGGTTTTCCTCCTGCCTGTTGGCTCCGTTTTTAACATCCTTTGTCCAGTATATCGACCATCCTTCAGCTGCACATGGCCAAACCAGCTCAGCCTTGCTTCTCTAACTTTGTCTCCAAACTGTTCAACCTGAGCTGTCCCTCTGATACTCTTTTCTAATGCTGTCCTTCCTGGTCACTCCCAACAAAAACCTTCAGCATCTCCATCTCTGCATCCAGTCTTTTTGTCAACTGTATCCAAACCTTGTCATAGCAGGTCTCACTACCATCTTGTGAACCTTTCACTCCCGCTGCAATTCTGTCACAAATTACTCCCGACATCATCTATCACTGCACCTTTCAAGCACTCCCCGATTCACATCCCTTGTGCGCTGTCTGTTGCTTTGGATGGTTGATCCCAGGTATTTAAATTCATCCACCTTTATTACCTCTACTCCTTACATCTTCACACGCATGCATCTGTCTTGTTTCAACTGACTTCCATTGCTTTTCTCTCCAGAGCATACTTCCACCCATTCAGGCTGTCTTCCACCTGCTCACTACAGATCACATGTCATCTGCAAATATCATAATCCATGGAGATTCCTGCCTGACCTCATCCGTCAACCTGTCCATCACCACTGCAAACAAGCAGGGTCTCAGAGCAGATCCCTGATGTAATCCTACATCCACCTTGAACCCATCAGTCACTCCAACCACACACCTCACTGCTGTCCTCATATGGGATCTGCACTACCCTTGTTCCTCTTTTGCCATCCTATCATATATCTTCTCTTGACAAAGCTAAAAAACATGGTTCTCTATACTTCTACTTCAACATTGTCAAAGCACACATCACATCTCTAATGCTCTTTCTCAGCATCAAGCTATACTCCTGCTCACTGACCTCGTTACCTCTCTCCTTAACCTAGCTTCAACAGCTCTTTCCCATATCCTCATGATAGGTTTCATCAACTTTATTCCCCTGTAGTTTCCACAGTTCTGCCCTTGTTCTTGAAAATCAGCACCTATCCACTTCTCCCTTCCTCAGGCATTCGCTCACTCTCCGAGATTGTGTTAAACTATCTGGTTAAAGGTTAAGTTTCCTACCCTCCCTTTTAGACATCTCCATACTGCCACAGATACTTTATCTGGATCAAACTCTTATTCCGCTCTTCATCTTCTTCACAGCTTTCTGTCTGTGTGTGTCTACTTTCATTTCAGAAGCAAAGCCTCCCTAGACTCTCACGCTTCTCCACCTGCACAACTGTAAGCAATCTGATCACTCACCTGTGTACAATCCTGTGATTAGTCACGCCCTACCTAAGGCTGGAGATTCCACTCAGTTGATGTCAGCTTGTTATGCTTTCAGCGGTAGTGTTGGCCTGCTCCTCATGCTGTTTGGTGGACTTCCAGTATCCATTGCTCGAGTCTAGTCCCTCTTCTTTCCTCTGCTCAGAGGATACAACAGATACTTTGTTTACACTTTCCTTCACCATTTCTGCTGTAGTTTCCCTGTCATCTGGTTATCTTGTCTATGTTATCTATAGACTAACATCCAGTCCTGCCTAGATACATCCCCACTTGGCCCCCACCTTGCACCTATGTTTTGTAGACTACACATTCTGCATATAGTCCACCTGTTTGCAACCTTTCTGTAAAACCTACAGATATATTTAGCTCACACTATGGTGCAAGTGATGTCCCTTTCACTGTTGTTGTTTGGGTTTTTTTTCTCCTGTAATTTGGCCTACCTAGCAGTTTATAATGGCCTTCCTCTGACAAAGCTGGTTGAAGGCAAGTATATTATAATACCATCATTTTGTTTTTGCTATGCTCAGACAATTGATCATGTCCACTGTTTTTGCTGCTATTCCTTTTGATGTATGCTACAAGTCCTGCATCCTGCAGTGCTGACTGCAGCCCATACTGCATCCATGATGGAGCAGAGGCTTGTTAGGGTAGGTCATAAATCCCAGCTAGGTGTTTGTTATTGCAGCCTGTCTTGAGAAGTGATGGATTAGTCAGTGCAGTTTAAAAACAAAAAACAAAAAAAAAAACCCATTGATTTTCTTTTTCTATCAGGTTAACGCTATCATGTGAACTTCTGTAGCCTTCTGTGAAGATTTGAGATGGAAAATTTACACTGATTTTCACTTATTTTCATCTTTTTTTTTCAATCCTGTAATAGACTGGCACCACTATGGCACCACTATGTTTTCTCTCTCACCCAGTGAAAGTTAGGAAAGACTCCAGCTCCCTAAATTGGACACATTCAAACCTCTTCCCCTAATTAACCTCTATAATTAATTATGGACACTGGTTAAATGCAGTATTGGTCAATACTACAATTACGTAAGACCCATAACTGTAGTATTGTGTTTTATTATAATGTCTGCCCTAACAATATAAAGATATCCCAGACAGCAGTGTTGTGCATTTCAATCAAAAAATATCCCTTTATTGGTCCCAAAGGTGATTTTAGAAGCTATCGCATATTTGAGGGAGAATGCATGTATGTTCATGAGATTTCACTTACAATAAGACCAGTCTTTCAATGACCTTTTACAAACGTCACACATCAATGAAGCTCCATGAATAATATGCTCTGCAAAGCACCAGTGACTGTTTAGACCCACTGAGCTGTGCCAACGTTTAAAACCTCAAACAGCTTTATGGTATTTGTCTCATCGGGGTGCTGTTGATCACTTGTGAGTTTTTGTGTGGCTGCTGTAAAAATAGCCCCTACTTTATGCTGCATTTTAAATACAAGAACAGCTGGCTGTGACATAAGGCATCCACAAAGGGGGGAAAAAGTGCAAAAGTGACTTTGCGGCAGTGGTACTTACAATTTTAACCTGACTAAGCCACCTGTTAATCACTGTCATGCTGCTATTCAACTTTAAATAATTTAGGGCCCTGCTTGATGTGGACCTGCACACAAACCCTTCTGCTGCATGATTCATATACTTTAAGATAAACAAGAATGTGTAATGCTTACAGCAGATGTTTGCTTTTAAAAACAGTTTGCTGATTTGCTTGCTGTGACTTTGCATTGGTTATTTGGAGTGAGAGTGGTTTGAATCTTTTACTGTAAGGAAAAAACAGCTTCTTCTTTTTTTTGTCTGTAACAAAAAAGCAGGTGTACAACTGAGTTATGTGGGGAGGCAGCAGAAATGCACCGAGCACAGCATTTATTTATGCAAGGATGCTTATGAGAACCAAATATGGCAAGATTCAGTTTAATGTCAGGTTCCAACCTGTGATTGCACATTAGCTTGAGAGACTGCTGCTCTTCGGCACTGTAATTACCTACAGTAAGTGTCTTCAGCCAAGAGAATGGCAGCCAGCATAGGCAGGGGGTGGACTTGGCTTCAATTAGACTGCTCTGTTTCATCTACTTTCTCTTCAAAGACATCACTAGAAGGGAGACGGGTGTTTGTCCTGCATACAGCTGGTGGGCCTGTCCTCTCCTTGACACCACGGAGAAATGTCACAGAATACAACAGGCAGCATTCAAAAGCTTTCTTTGAAGTGAAAGCTTTCATTTTGAAGTATGGCAGTGCTCTGCAGTCAAATGTGTGAGTTGCAAATGTGTGAGTTGCAAACAAATTGTATGCTGTCTGATCTGATGAAGAAACTGAGCAACAGCACCTGTGACAGCAACGTCTGATAGAGGTCTGATAGCTGACAGCTTATGATAAGTCACTTATAAATGATGTGCTTTATTGTCTTCACTGGTTATTTGTGTTGGTGCTAGTAACACTTTTGGTCAAGCAAAAACGTCTGCACATGTTTAAAAGTGCATTTGAGTATTTTCTATTATAGAAAGCTCAGGCTTTGGTCACACAAGCCTAGATTAGTTGCCAACTCCCCCAACAACCACCAGTGACTACAAATAAAGTGACCGGTTGGCAAGTGGTTGATGGAGGTTGCTAGATGAAGCCACGTGCAAATATGGTTTGTATGTTTGCCACTTTTGAAACATGTTGGTTGTGGTAGTAAGGCCATTATTTTCTTTGAAGGAAAATGGTCACAGTTCTCACACTTTTCTTCTGACAAACTGGCAAACTACAATCTTAAGGAGGCTTTAAGTGCAGCAACTTATACTACTTTGAAACAAGACCTGTTTTCCATAAGTACCTACTTGTCTCAACTCAGAGACAAGTGGTACAATTGAGTACCACCTCAATGTTCGTGGGGTCGTCATAGCTGCGGGCAAAAGTCCCATGACACAAGCGCAACTACTATACTATACTTGCTGCTTGGTCTGTGGCTGGTTTGGAATCCTGGCTGAGCACCAGCAACTACCTCCTTATCGAAAACCCGAAAAATCAGGTCGAGTCAAGCCGAGTGGAATTTTCCCAGTGGAAAAGAGGCTCAATAACACCCTTTCAAGTGCCTGCAACAACTTGCCACCTGGTCAGTTAACAGGGACAAGCAACTGGTGGCTGTATGACTGTCTGATAAGTCTCGAGACTTGTGTGACTGGATCTTTCACCATCCATTTTACAGCAAGACAGTAACCGCTAAAAACCTAGTGACTGGTGGTTGTCAGGAGGGTCACCAATTAGTCTCTAGTCTAGACCTTTATGACTGAAGTCTAACAAAATCTCTGTGAACAATATAGTCAAACGAAAAAAATCCCATTCATCATATTCAGATGCCAAATACAGATGGTACTGTAGATTTTCTGTAATAATGTCTGTGTTGCTAGTGTTGTTCTCAAGAAGTTACTTAGCTGCTCCAGAGAGGTCAGGCTATACATGATCATGTACTATTCCTAAAACAGAGACTAAACCACCTGCAGGTCTCCGCTCTCTGTGTGTCCACTTCATCATGTTCCAATCCACCACAAGCAGTACACTGTTATAAAAGCTCAGGCAGGGTAAAAGGCAGAACTGTCATCATGACGAGGCACCAGGGTGTCGAAAAGGCTAGCAGCACTATAGGCAAGGTCTGCCACTGCTATATGGGTGACAGTCAGATCAGGACAAAGATACAAAAAGCCTTTCATGGAATGGAAAAAACTACCAAAGAACAGAAAGGAAATGTCAAGTATGAAAGCTATATCAGGTATTGGTTTAACATAGAAATGCAAGTCTTTATCACCCACTATGGTGCTGCTTCCATTTGTGGACAAGAGAAAGGGAACAGGAAAAAATGTGAAGAACATTTTTGTTTGGTGTGTTTTATAACTCTTCTATCATTTTATATTCATGAAAGTGAACAGATTTGCATTCTATTGTGCACTGTAATAACATGAATAGGTATAAATAAATTGAACATGTCTACTTTTAAAAGTAAACCACTTTATAAGAGAAAAGTCAGAAAGCTTATATAAATGAAACAAACATTTACTGCTTGAGGCAAAAATTGCTTTTTCTGTTTCTTTTCCCAATGTGAATATGAGGATCAGAGACCCTTTCCTAAAATGTTCACTAATGTCTCCTATTTTTAATATTTCACTCTGCTGTCACAGCTTGATGGCTGTTACATTTTTCAAACGGAGAGCCAAATCCTACTTTATGTTTTAGTGTTTGAAGTTCGGCCAGCATGTTGTTTGCTAATTTCTAAGTGAGCATCAAAATCAGGCCAGTTTAGTCAGTACAATCAGGTGATTTCTTCATGGCACTTTGGAGGTGTCCATGGTGAGTTAGCGTTGGTGAAATCCAAAAAGCTGTACATTTATAAGTTGCTTCCACAGTGATGTCGTACAAACGAGCAAATATGCAGCACCTAGAGTCATGTGTATATCAGCTGCATTGCAGTATCCCATTTATATCACCGTTTTCTCTTAGATTGGGGCATTGATCACAAACCACAGAGCTTGTGAATCACATTGCATTCTGGGTAATCACCACCAAATTTTTTCTTTCCACTCCATGACAGTGTTGTAGTGCAGCAGTGTCTAGTGTCACACACGATGACTTCTAATTGTCCTAAATGTAGCGATGATATCCAGTCATGATCACACAGTTGCATTTCATAAGCAATTAAACAAAAATAAATAAAAGCAACAAGATTTTCTTTGATTCTTGCCAAGCTGCTAAGAAGCTACACACAAGATAACTAGCACGCCTAAGATGTGTAGTGTAATGAAAACAGCCCTATGACATGTAAACAGTTAACTATGTTATAATTATAACTTTCCATTATAACAATGCCACTAAGAAATTTATATATTTTCCATAATGTTATTAAAGGTGACGTTATTTTCAGTATTCAATTCAATTTCAATTCAATTTTATTTATATATCGCCAAATCACAACAGTAGTCGCCTCAAGGCACTTTATATTGTACAATAGTACATACAGAGAAAACCCAACAATCATATGACCCTCTATGAGCAAGCACTTTGGCGACAGTGGGAAGGAAAAACTCCCTTTTAACAGGAAGAACCCTCCAGCAGAACCAGGCTCAGGGAGGGGCAGCCGTCTGCTGCGACCACACATTTTGGACTTCATGACCTCAACTCCACTATTACACCAGTGAACATCCAGGGTTTGGACACTGAAACAGTGGAAGTGTACAAATACCTGGGTGTTCACCTCAATAACAAACTGGACTGGTCGACGAACACAAACGCACTCTAGAAAAAGGGTCTAAGTTGTCTCCACCTGCTACAGCGGCTGAGATCCTTCGGGGTGAACGGGACTCTAAGGACGTTTTACGCCCCTGTGGTTGTGTCTGCTATCTTTAGTTGTTTTTCAACTATCCATACTTCATTGTTTAAAGTTACATAATCCAGGCACTTAAATTTGCCCCAAAAATCAATTATTGCTGTGCTTCCAAAATCTACATAATTGCATATGTACACAAACACTATAATTTTACACAAATTGTATCATTCAGATCCAAGACTTACACATGTCTCGCTATCTTACTGACACCGGCATTTAATACAGAATACTCTGTTTCATATTGAATAAAAGAGAAACAGTGACACACACCAAACAGGAGGTGCAAACTCTGTTGAATATACTGGGTATGCACTATGCCAAATTCATTGCCTAACATAACTTAACAGATCAACAACCCAGTGCCAAGCCTGCAGAGACTAAACAATCACAATCCCATCTATGCTGGTAACCTATGACTGCTGCCTGTAGTGATCATTTTCTATGTGTTAACAACCACAATAAAGCCACTACTTCAGTGAAGTGACTAACACATGCAGCTAAATCCAGCCAAGCAGGACTCGGTGTGCAGTTTACCCACATCTTTACAGTGCACATGCAATAAAGCGACAGAAGGTGTGAATTTTACTCACCCTATTTAGAGACTTTATCACCTAACCATGCAGCTGAATTTAAGCAGGATCACTGGGTATTTTGGATAGCCAGATGAGCTTCTTTTTCTTTTTTAAGGTTAACGTGCTTGTAGTGGCTCATTAAATATGGATCCTTTTTTTTTTTTTTTTGACCAGCAAAATAACAGCTAAAGTTACGCAAGGTAGATTTTTACAGTTTTCTGCATTATTTTAACCAGATATTTTTTAATTAAAATTATTTAAAGAATTTCACCAATTCTTTGCCTCATGACTTTGAGCATGGCACTACTTTATTCGTTGTATTTTACGGTGAGAGACGTGGGGGAAAAAATAACCAAAACTGTCTGACCCTTTTTAAAATTTTTATAATTTTTTTTTTTTTTTATTATTTTATTAAAATGACAAGTAATGTCTAAAAAAACAGAAGGACGGGTAGACTTCCCTTGACCTCCAGGAGAAAACATTGCTGTCAGTTTTAAGGATGATTGTACCACTCATATCAAACGTTAGCAACATAACTCAACTTTTTGATCTTTAACAACGAATACAAAAACTAAAACACATACTGACGCTTGACTGAAAAATAGCTGTTTTTCTTGCTGCGTCTAAATTGTAAAGTGGTAGCAATTCCATCCGTTTACTCATTTCAAAAACATCGCTGCAGGTACATACCGAATACACCACCCACACTGTTTTTCGGGCATTGTAAGCACTGACACCATCTGGCATTAAGTGAAGCACTCCAAGAAATATGGCTGCTGCGTGGATGCCTGACTGCCAAGGGCAGCCTAGGGCAAGTGCATTGGAACTGAAGATATGTTCGCATGTCTAATAGATCGGCATGGTGCCAGGAATTTGACCATCCACCTGAGGCCACGGATGAGGGTCAGTGGAGTGAAAAGCTGAGATTTAGTCACCAAGTGGTGAAGTGTTAAGGGGGAACCAGGAAATCTACATCGTCTGCAAATGTATTTCCAGGTGTTGGTGGAATAAACGAAGCAGAGCCACGGGTTG
>VUQR01021939.1:5350-27902 GCA_015108515.1 Hemichromis elongatus
GCCACATGAATCCCCCCCCCCCCCCCCCTTCTATTTTCTTCCGATGAATCACCTCCTTTTCTCACTGGAGCTGTGGAGAGGGTCTCTGACTGGTTGCGGTGACAGGAGGGTGGCGCTTTCTCGCTGCAGTGTGTCACACTGACAGATCCCAAGATGAGATATAGCTGCACGTCAGAGCTTGTTGTGTATGTGTGTCTGTTGTGAATATGTGACTGTGTGTGTACGTTTGATGAGCCTCTGGTCTGCCAGTAGACCGAGTCTCAGCTGTGTGCGATGAACCTTTCTCACTGAATCAAGTATTATGAGACTAAATATTAGTACTTTCTTTGTGTACTTTTAAAAATGTTTACTGATTGAATCAAGGTAAATTCTAACACTTTGGATACAGTTCAGTGTTTAACTGATGATTAGTAATTTTATAACTTTAAAAAGGAAACAAACTTCATTTAAATATGCAAATTTTACTGTCAAAACTACGACGATTACAAAGTAGCTGCAGTCTACACTCCGCCTGCTTAATCCAGGTTATTGGGGAGCAACTTGAGTAAGACTACAAGCAATACTCACAAACCTACGGTACACGACTGAGCACAAACAGTAGTTGATTACTTTATCTGATCTATTGGCATTAGTGTTTCCCTTTCCTCCATGTACTTATATTGTGTATACAGCTGAAAAACTGAAAAACTCATGTAGCGAACGTCAGAGTTTCTCCCATAACACCTCTCTCCATCTCCATCCTCCGAGCATACGACCAGCAGTAGATTCAGCCATTCATACTCTGAGCCTCAGTTATGTTATCAAACCATTTGTAAAAAGTCCAACCTAAAGCAAAACATAACAAAAAAAAGCATATAATATATAAAAAAAGGAAAAAAAATACAGATGTAATTGTCACAAAGTTAGCATTGGCCCTTCTTGCCTTGCTTTCCTTCCCCTCCTACCTCCCATTCATGAATCTGTCTGCAACCCTGGGCTAGACCATGCACCCTCCATTTGAACCCTGCCCACCCTCCGCTGACCTTTGACCTATCCTGCCCAAGTTTCCATCCATTCCTGGCCCCTCTCTGCATGTGCCACAGGAGCCTTGCTGCACTGCTTTTCCTACTCCATTTGAAGCTTGTCGCATCAGCCGTAGACCCTCGCCCCTGATCTGATGTCATCTAGGCAGTGTGGCGCTGCCTGGAACCAAGTTGCACATGATGTATGGTTGTATGGGTGTGACCCAAAGGAGTTAGAGAGTGAGGGAGAAAATGCCTGTGTGTCTGTGTGTGTTGTTGTGTGTGTGTGTGTGTTCAGAGTTGGTGCAGACACTCAGCAAATGCAGCACTGCCTGGATGACATTATGCCTGCCAGCCAACCAACTGTAGAATGCAAAAGCAATGCAAGTGTGGCATGCCTCTGTACCCGGTGTGTGTACGGTGCCTGCCCTAGAAAAGTGTAGAAAAAAGTGAACTGATATATATACATATATATATGAAAAAGAAAATAAGCTTCTTCTTTGATATAAACATATAGAAAACAAATATGTGTTTCTTTCTTCGGAAAAAAAAGAAAAAAAAAGTTGTACCATTTGCATGAAATGTGTCTTTGAATGCAAATATAACTTTTAGAGGAGAAACTCCTAGCACATGAATTACAATGGAAACATGGACTTGTATTTTATTTTATCTTGTTTCTTTTAAATGGTTTACGTTCCTAATTGTCATGACAAGGGCGTGAAATTGATACCAGCCACAAGCCAGTGCTTGTAAACCTTCACCACTGTATCCGAATCTTAAAGCCTTGCTGAATTTGAAAGTAATCAGATTAATCGGTCACCAGGTGGGGGTCGATTAGCAGTAGATCCTTTCATAAATCGGAGCGGGAGTGAAGGAATGTGACTTGAAGAGTCTTCTTTGGTAAGATTTGCTAGATTTTCCACTGAGCATTTGAAAACTAATGATGCAAAAAGGGAAAAAAAAGTCCCCTGCCAAGTTTATCCTAAAGGAAACACAAGTCAGATGATTAGATTTTAATTGTGCTCAATGCCTAAAATAAAAAAATGCACACCGGTTTTCTTCTGCATCTAATTCTGAATTAAACTCGCAAAAATATTACAGATTATATATATATATGTAAGGATGTTTGTATATTATCCTCATAATGAAGGCAAGACCCTGGACGCCAGGTCAGATGAAACTAAGGCTCCTTCTCTTTAAAGCCTCCTTAAATTTGAGCCACGAGAAACGACACACTTGTAGAGGAGGCTCAGCCACTGGTAACCTTTTATCTTTAAAATAGCGCCATTTCAAGAAATCCCACGGAAACGCTTTAGCGTAAAAACCGAGGCACAAAAGCACTGAAAGCATCAAACAGTTTTGTTTTCAGATGCTTTCACTGGGCCGTCATGTGAAGGACGCTTCACACCACCTTGATGCATCTGCTTTGAACTTGGTTGTTGCTGGAGAGTCAAAAGGGAGTCACACTTTTATTTTTTTTTTTGTGATGTTTCTGGAGCAACAGCTGCCGGGGAACTTCACAGAGTACCAAACACAGTAGTTAGAGCCAAACTACACAATGAACACTAATAACTACGGATCAGACAAACCTTTTATTTCACCTCATGTATAATCAGATATCACAGTCAGTGGGACAGTGTAATCAGGTCCCTCCTGCATGGCTCAACACAGTCTTTATGAGACTTGCTTGAGGTTGAGAGCAGGAAGTGGGCTTTCCTGAGGTGGACGGTTAGAAAACAAAACAAAAAAAATGCTGTCTAGATCTTGTGGAGGAATGTGAAGTCTGTCAATTCTGAGCCATTTCTGCTGCTGCCAATCTCAGCTTTCTGCCTGATGAAATTTTATAAAGCTCCTTCATGTATTTTGGGAGAACTATTATCCACATTCATACATATTCTAAACAAAAAGGGGACAGTATTCAAAATGCCTTTGCCAAGGCCTTATGCACTGGAATCAAACACTGGAGTTTAAATACGTTTTGGACTGCATGGCTTGAGGTAGTTGAAGGGTGACTTTGAATTGTAAAAGGCAAAGTGCACTGACTAAAATGCATTTATTGCTAGTCTCAGTAATGTCTGTTTTGTACTTAATGTGAATGCTATGCCCTGTGAAGCCTGACCTCCGTATAAAACTGGTAGAGCATACTGTTATAGTATGTAGAGACGGTATGCAGTGTCTATCAGAGTGTATATTTAGTTACGCACCATTCCTATGGCGTATTTTGCTGATGTACAATCCAAAAACCAATCTCACCGCTGGTTTCTGTTTGTTTTCCCTGTGATTTGTTTGAGTGAGAGAGTGGGATTTCCTCCCTGAGAAGGTATGCTGCATGGATGCCTGTCCTGCTGGAGAAGGCTGTTTTAGTTCAGAGGGCTTTAAAATAAGAACAAAAAGATCACCCGATGCTCTTCTCTGATGGATAAAACAGAGGCACATCTTCAGCATTTATGTATTTGTTTATTTCAAATCAGATGGCCGCTTCCACTTCACGCTGGGTACAAAAACGGCTTCAGTGTCACGATCATGTCACAAGTTTCATTCAGTTTATCTGCTGGTAAAGGAGCATAGACCTGAAAACTGCACAAATGTACAGATCCTGTGGGTGTGTTGCATGACTCTGATGCTGTGTGTCCTTGCTCAGCTGCTTTGCGGGCGAACATTCAAAGGCATGAATGTAAACTACCGGCATTTTATGTTTTCAATCTTCTTTTTTGGTCTGGTTGCTTTTTGAATGAGAAAAGTGTAAAAAAAAAAAAAAAAGTAAATTGGATCTTTCATTAGCTGACTCGACCTCTCAACATTAGATGTTAGACTTTTCGTGCGATTGTAAATAGCCGCCCATCTCTCCCTGCTGCTTATGTATTATTTACTGCAGCCTATCATCCTTCCTGGTTTTAACCGATCCCGATGGAGTTTTTTATTTTAGTCTCGGAAAATGGATGTCGCCTGGACTGTTCCACCTGACGAGGAGGGCGAGGGGCGAGGGAGGAATGTGCCACATTGGCAATTGACTGTGGGTGGGGAGCTGTGGAGGAGGCAACAGAGCTCCACCGCTTGGACTCCCTCTCTCTCTCTCTACCTCTGGTGAGGACTTTGCTCCACTGTGGCGAGCGCTGAAGGACTCACTCTGGACTGAGGCCATGGGTGCCAAGAACACATGAAGCACTTGTAGCACAACTGTGTCTTGTTTTGCTAATACAGTACAAGGTAGTTTGATTTTTTTTTTTTTTTTAACATTTCCTATAAAGAACAAGGATAAAGTTTCTCCTGTATCACCAACTGTATGTATCATATATATATATATATATATATACATATATATATATGTAAACACACAGGATAACACAGTGTAATAGTTCATACCACAACCCAAGGCTATTTTAGGAGGTGGAAGTTTGCCAAAGGTGACAGAAACTGCTGCATTTTTAATTCCTCACGCAGCTCTATTTTGTTCAACATAGCCCTGTAATTTACTCGTTATTATCTGGAAAACTCCTGCCCACGTGCCATCTAACCAAGCAATAAACACAAGGAGGCAAAAGAACAGAAGAATGGCAAGGATTTTATCAAGAACCATGAAATGCTGCATTGATATTTACATCCCCGACACTGTAACAATTAGTATTGTAACATTACTGCTCATTTATGCTGAAGCCTGAGGGGTGTTTGATTGTAAAATGTTTGGGGTTATTTTTTATTTTTATGTTTCTTTACAACAGGGGTGTCAACAATGTGCTTTTTAAAAGGG
The DNA here is from genome assembly GCA_015108515.1 of Hemichromis elongatus. Lineage (NCBI taxonomy): Eukaryota > Metazoa > Chordata > Actinopteri > Cichliformes > Cichlidae > Hemichromis > Hemichromis elongatus. Next base: position 10,100 of record VUQR01021939.1, read on the forward strand.
TTACTGCTACATATTTGTACAAAGGGAAATGACACAAAGGGGCTAATGGATGCTAAAAAAGAGTTCAAGCAGACAGGACCAAAAAAAAAATAAAAAGATTGTGCAGTCACACTGTAAATGCTTGCTTCTGTAAATCTCTTAACAGAGCTTTTATTCAACCATAAGGACTTTTTGATTAACCTCGCACCAATTAAACATGCACTGCGACTTCACTTAGTGCAATCTGTCAGCACGACCGAAACTAATCAATTAAAACTGTGCTGCAACCGCCAAAATCACTGCTCTTAACTACGTATCTTACGAGTGATTTTCAAAGGCTTTTTTTTTTTTTTTTAAATCTACAATTTATTACCTGTAAAGCTGTAAAGTATATTTTACTGTAAATAGCATCTAGGAATCATTTTTACTCCTTTTGTAACCACACTTGTGGATTTAAAAATATATAAAAATATATTTTTAAAAAAAGAGAAGAGATTCTGCGGTAGTGCAGGTGTCTTAATCTGTGCTACCTCACAAGAGTCACACAGAAACAGCAGCAGTCACTTGCAGAAGTGCCCACCATTGTGGACTTTGTGGACTTCCTATCTGCTTGAACTCTCTGGCGTTGTCGTATTGCGAGCTCAAACACTGCAGCAGGAACTGCAGCAGCTCTTTTAGCTTGTAGCACGCACACACACAGCCACGATTGTGAACATCAGGGGCTCTGGAGCTATCTAGCTGGAGTAAGCTGCTGTAATGCAAAGAGGGCTTTCTCTGCCCTGGAGCCTGTCATTGCTGTTGTCTGTTGCCAGGAAACTGACCACACAAAGCACAGCAGGGGGACTGATATGCAGCCACACTGTGGGGAGGCAGGCAGGTCAACGAGCCAGCCATGATAAAGAAATGGAAGGAGCATAGATGGATGAGATGGATGGACTTGAAGTAGGGGGGGGGGTTAAACTGCAACTGAGGGAACTTTGTACTCGAGGGACCTTAAGGTGATGGAAAAGAGGCCCCTTTTCAAGTACAACAGCCAGTACACAGCACCAGGGGCCCAGAAGGTTCAGATGTACGAGAAAAGGAGGGTTAAAATCCAATCTTGCAACATGATTCTAATGTACATTATTAGGCCAAGCATGGTGTGGTGATTTTTGCATATTTATTTATTCCCGGGGACTTTGAGAAGATGGAGCATTAGATAGACAGAGAGAGAGGGACTGTAACACCATGTGACCCCTGTGAGACTGCAGTGGCATTTATTGAGATCTATTAGCATTCAGTTCCCTTTCTGCCATTCGTTTGGAAGACTTCTGCATTACCACACGGGGATTACTCTTATTATTGTGATTATTAACCCTTTCTTTTATACTGAATACAACTGGAACACTGTATAGATGTAAAGATGGGATTTCTTGCATTATGATGACTGAAACATGGATGTAAATATATTGTATCGATTAAAATGATGATGCATTTTACACAGTGCGGGAGTTGTTTTTTTTTTTTTTTTTAAGAGCAGAGGGGAGGAGAAAAATGAGACAGCAATATTTGAATTGAAGCTGTGGGTTGGTGGGGGGTGGGGAGGGGGTATACTGCAGGGTCTACTTACACACCTCTCGGGGATCGGCTCCTGTTAATGGCACGGGTCACTGAGGTGAAGTTATCACTTAGTTAAATGACCACATTCAATAACCTCAATTACATCCTGGAAAAGAGATTAACGTCCAAGAAGTCTAATTAAGTTTTACATTTTAATTTGAGAAAAATATAAGCTATGACACACATCCCTACGAGCTGCTGCCTGAACATTTTAAGGCCAAAGCCCAACTCAGAGTGGAGCAAAAGTGGGATACCAGCAGAGTCTGCTGCTGGACCCTGTGCAACTAACACAATTAATCAAAACACACTCTGGAAAAACAAAGAAGCTTTTTTAAGTGTTTGCTTTACCTCCCTCATGCTTCGAACAACTCCAAAAGTGAGAGTGTCCTCTTGAATTTGCACATACCAGTCTTTCATTTCCCTCGCAAAGAGGAAAGGGAGTGGGGGGGGGCTTCAACCACAGAACAATGACAGAATAGAGGGGCAGATTTCCATAACACTGTCCCATGCTCTGGCTCTGAACTACTCAGACTGACCTGGTGAAAAAAAGTTTGTCTCACAGAGTAGAAAAGGGAAGGTTGATTCCTCTGGAATAAAAACAAAAAACAAGGGAAACTGCAAGAATGTAACTGTAACTGCATATCAAGAGATTACTCATTTTGGATGAGTAGGCTATTCCATGTGCACCTTGGTCCCGACTTAAAAAGCGACAACTCCTTAAATTAGCAGCCAATGTGATGTGACATTTCAAATGCATTATGCGGTGGTTAGGCTTTGTTGATCTTGTCACAAGGCGTATGGTTCTGCCAGACACATTTTGGAGGCTTGAAGGGTCTTAATTGCAGGACACTATAAAAAGTGTCTGGATGTGGCTGCCACAGATAAAGAAAGTCGGTCAGTGTGCCTGGAAGCCGCTGAACATGCACGAGCGCATTCATGTCGGCTGCGCAGTTCGAAAGCGTGGGTGTCGGTGGACGTGCGTGCGTGTTCGTGTCCATACGAGCATTTGTGGAATGTGTGTGTGTGTGTGTGTGAGAGAGAGGCAAAAAAAGCAAGACAAAAGGGGCGAGTGGGCTGGAGCCAAGTGAGCAGATAAAAGATGAGCTGCAGAGAGCGAAGAGCAGAGAAAAATTAGATCATCTGCTCTGAGTCATGAATGCAGCCAACACGAGGTGAAGTTTATTACACACAAGTGTCTCTGAAGACATCTAAGCTTCGACGTATTAAAACAACAAAATGTTTTAAATGCACCTCATTTTTATTTTAATGCTTTTTCCAAGTATGATTTATTCCTCAAAGAACTAAATAAACCTGAATCCACTAAGCGGTTGCTAAAATGTAGCATGGAAATTAGCTTAAGAAATAAATGCATGAGAATGGGAGATAAACAGTGGGACCAGGAATATTTACAAGAACATGTGAGGTTTATTTAACACACACATAAAAAAGTCATAAAAACAATAAATACAAGGAAATCTTTTCTTTAAAACACTACTGAGAAAAAAAGGTTTAATTACCTTTTTTTTAAACCATGAAACAATTTTATGAACCGATAAATATCATGCCCTCTCTTGAACATGAAGCGTTCACCTTGGCAACGAGGCAGAAAAACATCTAAGAAAATAGTGAGAAACCCGGAGGAGGAGATGAGGAGGAGGAGGAGGAGGAGAGGAAGAGGACAAGGAATCTTTTTCTGGATGATGGAGAGAGAGCAAGAAAGAAAAAAAAGAAAAAAAACACCAAACTGGTGCGATCCAGTCTGAGGCTCCCGCAGTTGCCCCCGGATACGGGTAGAGTGAAAGTAAGTGGGAGCTTCAGCTGGCTGGTTTCCATAGTGATGAGGATGCAGGACAAGTGAAGGGAGAAAGATGAAAAGGAGACTATGAGGAAAGAAAGGAGCTTATCAAGAGGGAGAAGAAGCAGATGCAACAGAGAGGCGTCGCCGTCGAGGAAGTGAAGGGAGGGAGGCGACGCGCTCAAAGAGAGGGGAACATTAGCGGGGCGTCAAGCTCAGACATGGACCCCCAAGACTTGCCACTGGAGACTGCCACCTTCAGGGGCACCTGGGAAACACACAGAGGAAAAGGGAAGGGCGTTGGCTGTTTTTATTTTTAAATAAACACCAAAAACACCAAAACAAAAGCAAACAAACAACAAATTGCTCCTTTTTATTAAAACACGGCAACCTGTGTCCTCAATCCCAATTCTTAATAAGGTTTTAAAAGAACCCCCAAATTTTTATCTTCTAATATATCAATAATTTATTCACATCAGACTTTTTTTCCACTAAAGGGAAAAAGTTGAAGAGTTAATACGATGTGGTGTTTATATGCATCCATTTACCGTTCAAGTGGAGTTGGTGATGTTATCATATTGCTTAAAAATTCTTGAAAGACTGTAAATGCCTGAAGCAGCCAAACTGCACGCTCACATGGAGTTGTGTTGTGTCAGGGACGTACAGGAAGAGAGCAGCCAAAATAAAACCAGAAGGAGTCGTTTGCATGGTACAAACTTCCTCCTGATACAGGTTCATTAAAGTGTTTATTCAAGCCCTCTGAAACCATCTGACATTTTAGTAAATTTGATCTTGTTTATTGTGGCGCACGTTTATTCTGTTTGGGCTTTTAAAGTGATTTGATTCAGAATAGTAGGGCTCGGTGTGTCAGCTATATGCTCAGTCTGTTCACAGTAACCTGCTTACTGATTGCTTTAAGCCGCAGTCCATTAACAGGAAAAATCTATTACATTTATTTCACTCACCTTAAGATGGATTCCTAGATGGTCAATGTGCTGTAGCGACTCCATAGTACTTCTTACCAGATCTGCAAACACAAACAATATCTTTATTTATTTTTGAACAATATAAAATAATGGTGCATAGCAATTATATGTTAAAGCTTAGGAAACATGATTTTAATTCACTTAAAAAAAAAAAACTTAATTCAAATCTCACAGCAACCTAAACATTGCACCGTTTAAAACATCAACGTTACACATTTTAGGTATTTTCCGGGTTTTATATTCTGTCCCTGCTGTTACATGGCTACTGTGTACAATACACTCGTGCAGAGAGATGGCTCCAGGGACACTGCAACTGAGGCACAGACAATCGGCTGAAATATATACAGTGAAACTAATTTAAGGAATGGTTTTGTTTAAGAAAATTAAAGCTTGCTGAAGCTACTGCACTGACCTTTATTTAAGTAAAACTCGACTACACCTTTTTTTATTGTCAGTGGCTGATAAAATGAATTTTTTAACTCATACTGAATTATTTTACCTGCAAACTGCTGCACCTGGGAGTCTTCCACTTCATACAGAAGCTCATCATGGAGCTGAGCTATCAGCCTACAGACACACACACACAGAGTGAACACTCTCCACTGTTGCTATTAAAGCTACTAAAAATAAAGAATGTGGCATCTGACTGTTTCAGCGGACTCCTCCGTTTACTTCACACTGCTCTGTAATATTGTTATGTATTGGCTTTTGCTTCAACTTTGTTTACTCTAGCTGAATGTTTGGCATCAGCTTCAGTAATAATACAGGAGCGTACCTCATCTCTACAAATGTAGCTGGCTGGTAAACCACAGCAAGTTGACATGCTGGAACCTGAGCATGTTCTGATTGTGTAGATTTAAAAAGACGTGCGGTATGGAGAGCCAACACACATTTGCGTATTTTGTCTTGTGGAAGGAGAGAGGAGCTTTTGGTAGCCTGTGCTTCTTTGGTGAGCAGTGCCATGTTTAGAGGTGGTACCTGGCAGACAGCGAGCTGGAGGAGGAGACCAGGTTAAAGATTCTGATCATGGCCATCTTACAGAGATCAGCAGCAGAACCTGTACATACAAATATGAACACACACACACAGGAAAGAAGAGGCAAGCCCTCCAGGTGAGGGAAGCAGTTTGAAAACCTTCATCACTGAGATAAAATGTAAAGAGAAGCTGAGAAAAGCATTCAAAAGCAGTGCTATCAGTCTTCCTACCCTGGACCACAAAGTTGACAGCTTGCCTCTCAGCTTGCATGCGGATGCCCCAGTCTGGGGAGTTGATATTGGGGAGGGTCCGTCTGCGACCCATAATAGACAGCACATAACCTAAATGAATAAAAAAAAAATCATATTTAAATGGAATAATTAATAATCATTGAAAACTGAAGAAGCTTCTCGGATGAGAGGTGAAACATCTTCAAGCAACCTAAAGAAGTCCAGACGTCTTTTCTTTACAGCTCCTTAGACTAAGATGACCTGGATGACTGAGAACCTTCACAGACTTAATAATCATTATTATAAAAATAGTACATGGAAGATATAGTATTTTTTTTTTTATTACCAATGAACTGATCATGAGCAGGTGTGAGCACCTCTATAAAAGCAGAAGTTTTGGCAGTTTGCTAGTTTAGAGCATTCAGGTGTGTTAACACAATGCTACAGTCTTTCCAGAAGTGGGCATCCCAGTGAATTCACCCCAATGTCAGAGCTTGGAGTGCTCAGAGAGACCGCAAAATCCCAAGAGCTTGATGCAAGACTCTACAAGGCCTCAATCGGCAAGTTAAAAATCTAACAACAGCACAATTAGAAATAAACTGATCAAGTATGGTGCCAGATGCCAGGAGTAAAGTGAAGTAAATGTATTCATATTTAAAAACAATAAGCGTTGATCAAAGTGTTGTACAGATAATAGAATAATTTGAATACAAATTTTATTTGCCCCTTGTGGATAAATTAAGTGTTTTGTTTGAGGATAAAACACCATAATACCAAGCTAAAAAAGATTTAAATGCCAAAGAGTAAAAATTAGTTTTCAAATAGGTTTGGACGATGTGTTGGTGAGGTCCCAATTTAAAAGGGTTCGGTTTAGGTGCAGCTACAGAAAGCCTCTCCTCTCTAAAAACAACACAGCAGCACAGCTTAGGTTTACCTCTGAACAAGACTTCTGGAACAATGCCACGAACATGCAAAGAGCACATTTGGAGAAAAGCTCAGCATATGAGCGCAAACACACATACTGGCTGTCAGCACAGTGGTGGAGGGTGATGAATGATGTGAGAGACGGATCAAGTCACAGAGAAAAAGACAAATTCAAGTTATTGCTGCTACAGGTGGTTCTACAAGCTACTGAAACACAGAGTGTATTTATTTATTTATTTTTTGTCTTTTTACATACTAGAAAAATGTTACCCCACCATAATCACTCAAATGACAGAGGGAAAAAACAGACATAGCTACCTTGGCCTGGGGTTGCCATTACTTGGTATCTACAGTGTGAAATCATCAATTTAACATTCCCCTTGTGTAGCAGTGTTGTATTGACAATGGTTAAATTAATGCAGCCGAACCAAACTATATTTTCTAGTTCTAGTATCTGACACGTCAAGCCAACTGTCAACAGCTGGGTTGGAGATACAGATGTGTTACGCTAGCAGCAGCTAACTACACAACCTAAAGCTTCAAGCCTCACGCAGAGATGAGGATGAGCCTTAACTGATAAACTAATTTCTTTCAAAGTCCACACACAATTTTTATCCTCCCCCCATTTCCAAACTTAAAGCCATCAGCTCCGACTAATACTGACTTAAGAGACATCGCTTTAGGCAAATGATCAAAATCTGATCAGCAGATAGGCTCATCTGAGTATATCAGAAACTGCTGATTGACTCACAACCATCTCTGGTGTTGACAGAGGATGGTCTGAAAAACAGAAGATGGCCATTGTGCTTTGAGGTGATAGGAAAGTAACAGAAACTCTAATAAACACTCTTTACAGGTATGCAGAAGATCATTTCTGAACTCACATATAACTGCCACAGCAGTTACAGCAGCAGAAGACCACACCAGTTAACCCCCCTGTCTTGTTAAAACAAGGAACTGAGGCTACAATTCACACCAGCTCACCAAAACTGAACAACATGCTGCAACATTCAGACGGTGGGGTCAGATTTTGGCATAAACAACATGAAAGCATGGGTCCACCCAGGCTTCAAGTACCACTTCAGGCTAGAGATATTTTCTTGGGACATCTTTGGGCCCCTTAATACCAACTGACAATCATTTAAATACCAAAACCTACCTGAGAATCGTTGCAATTTTATTTATATAGAACATTTTATTATATGCAAATTCAACTGAACATAAAAACTTGTGCAAAACAAGTGACCTATGTTGAGTACCTGTGTGAAACCAGTGTAGGTAAGGCAAAAAACCCAAAGCAAAGCTGCAAAATATAATAAAACAAAACTAAACAAAAAACACCAGGGATTTTGTGTGAAAAGTCATTTGTTGATATAGCATTACAGGTGATTATGGTAACAGCAGGCTTACAACGAGACACGCAAACGGCCATTCGCACAAAAACCCCGACATCCAAATGAGTCACAGCGTAAAGAAAAGCGAAACACATACACATTCCCAGAAAAGTGACACGAACACACAAAGGGGGGCAAGAATGTGCACTGATGTGATATGTACATAATACACATTATCATATGCAGGTATGCAACACACACACGTGCTGCCATACTCACACACAGTGGGCCAGAACATTCCACTAACTGGACAATGGAGCAGGCTTTACAGCCAAATCCCTCTGATATCCCTTGCTATGAGCTAAGCCAGCTAGGACATGAAACCTGAATGACCCTCTTCCCTAAACGCACACAAGCATAAATGCACTGGAAACAAGTGCTGTACAGATAGCAACAAACATGCTCATTGTGAACTGACCCGTGACACATGCATGTGACCTTTATCACCAGGTATGGTGGTGAATCATACTGGAATGTGTTTTGTTTTCATTCCCAACAGACTGTGTTTTTCCACTGAGAGTGACACAGGCCAGTGTTTTTCAAGATCAGCCTGTTTTTGTGATCAGCCTTTTGGGAAAGTGTTACAGCATCAGCACCGAAATCCAGGGCTGGGTAACAACGCTGTAGTATAATTAATAACTGCTTGTAAATGTTATGCTGTGTTATTTTATGATTCATCACCATCCTCCTAATCAAATTAATAATTATCACAAAAACATAAAAAATGAGTTATAAGAGCCCATTTAGCATTAACATTATAGTCAACAAAGGCTGCACTTCCATGCACCAGTAAGGAATAACGATGCTTAAATTAAAATTGTTTGACAGATGGTGAGTTTCTGCCATTCAAACACAAACCCACACAGTCCTAATGAAGCAGACTAGTTAAGGGTTAATGAACAACACTTACAGTGTTTGTTACTTTGATTGTTGCCTTTTGATGTCAGCAAACAGCTGCTCTTTATAAAACCCAAGATTTACAAAGCAACATGGCATTTTAATTTGGAGGGGTTTTCCCTCATAGTAGAATATCTCGAACTCCTCAAAGATAGGTAGTAGACCCATTATGAGCCATCGAAACACAGCTTAAGCCAATCTTCTGGATAACAGATCAGCTGAAGTCCAATATTTACTGTTTTAGCTTAGCCAGGTATTGGTCATTACCAACACCTAAAGAAGCATTTTTTCTAGCTGATAGATTTTATTTTTGTATTCGGACTCTTTGCTTGTGACAGCTGGGATAGGCTCTAGCCCCACTCCGACCCTGATAAGCAGAGTAAAATGGATGTACAGATGGATGAACTTTCCATTATGTTTACCTGGTAATTGCTAAGTATAGGTGTCTGCACTTGAAAGCTATTAGGGTAGATAAAGTTTAAAGTTAACTTGAGGAATAGTTTAGGTCTGTTTCGATGTCCCGAGTAGATAAATAAAAACGTAAAGCTCATAATCCAAAAGAAACAGAACATTTGATTATAAACAAAATTGAGGCATTGAAAGGTTAAAACTCTGGGACCATGACAAATACAGATAAGCAAAAAGGCAAAACTCTAAGTTATAAGTTATGTAAAAAAAAAGGGAAAACCTCTGTAGGCTCCATTAATCCATGTGACCCGTTACACTGTTATGTGATCAACAGTTGGTATAAAAACACACTCTACAACATCTTTACCTATATATAAAACTACTCTGAGTAACTCTACTAATCTGATTTTATTTCTGTAATGAATTTATTTCCCTATTCAAAATATTATAATACTTACTGACAATGGAAAAGATTTTACTGGTACTGATTGTGGTGATGTTGCCTGATATACTAAAATGTTTTCAGCTTATATGAGGGATTAATCATTTTAACACCACAGCACCCCTGAAGGTTCTTATCTATATCAGATATTATCATTTTGCCTAGTAACCACCTAGCAACAAACTAAAATGACCTCTTTTACCATTTTTGCACCTATAACACCTTATAAAAGCAGAGTATCATAATTATATCATGACAATAACATTTCATTTAGTTACACAACAGCTGATATATTGAGCGATGAATGTATATAATATATAATGATATAAAATTATATATTATGACACCATTAGGTTGCCCTGCAATTACCTTGCAATGGATCAAAACAACCTGTTTTTGACCTGCATCAACAAAAGCATCTTATTTTGAACAGGCACAAACAGGTCACAATATACTGTAGCATGAACATCAACTATTTATAAAAAATAGGTAACATTTGTCAAATACATCTGCCATGAATTAAAAAATCTCAAAATATCAGTAAAGTGGTTTTTCAGGGTTAAACTTTCATATTATGTTTTTATGTAGTTACTGAAAGAAAGCTGTGTGCACAGCTGAGACTTGAGACTACATGTACAGAGCATAAAATGTGAAATGAGCTGTGAAACGACAACCTCCTTTTATTTTATTAATGACAAGTATTTCACAGTTCTACTGTCTGCAAACGTCTGCAGGAGAACTGTACACGCGTGTGCATTGACAACACGACATCACATTAGGATGTCTTCATGAGAGTGTTTTCATATCTTTGCAAAGCTAGGCCTCCCTATGTCAGTGTAGCCTTAAGAAGGCTTCACTGTTTTTTGCGTTCTCTTTAATTCCCCACTATTTAAAAGAAAGAACAAAACACAACTTCCACCTGTGTTCATCTTTTTATCTCAGGGATCATCTGAAGAACTTCGATAAAATGTGCATGATGTGAAGAACAAGAGCAGAGGCTTACCCACAGTGGTGGCAAAGATTGTCAAACAGAGTGTGAACCATTATGAGAAATGCAGCTGTGACTGAATCATTTTTGTGGTTTTGCATAAACAATCAAAACAACCCTGTTTTTTCTTCATCTCTGCCTTGTTCCTTCTCGGCTGATGGCCTCGTTTACTTCCACACTGCTCCTCCTTTCCTTGCCCTTCTGCTATTACACCGACACCGCAATGCTGACCTCGCCTTCGTTTTGCCCTTTACAATACATTTCCAGCAAATATGACAGCAGCTGAGGTTGCACTGTTCACCTCATATCTGTTCAGCCTGCTCAGCCAACATCCTTCTGAGCAAAACATCGCAGTATCAAATCAGCTGTGCAGGGCAGGCGAGAGACTATAGCACATATTAATCCCTGCTCCCTGAGTCACTGCATAGCAGCTAAAACAGCCAGGGACTCTGGTGTAATACAGTATGCTGCTGCAGCTATTAAAGAAGGCTGTTTTATCGATCAGCTAACCTGCTGCTGTGGAATGAGAGAGGGGAAGAAAACGAAATGATGAAATATAAAGATGGTGACATGGATCAAAAATGCGAGGTTGAAGGGAGAAAGGAGCGAAAGAGACAGACTGATGGACAGGATGAGAGAGGGACACACAGACAAAGAGTGTGGGGCAAACATCTTCCAGAGCCGTCCCTGGTGGGAGCATCACCATGGTGATGGGCTGAATTAAAGCCCCTGTTTGGCACATCATCACTCTGCTCCTGAGAACGAGGAGGCTTCCACTCCGATCTCTGCACGGCAGTCTGAAAGAACGAGTCCATTACGCTGCTTCGATCGGCGCCCGTATTGCAGAAGAAAGGGGAAGTGATGAGCAGGTAGTGGGCTGTGTCACCAGTGACAGGTTGCTCCGGGTGATGGAGCACCTGTCTGTGCGCAACAGCGGGTTGGTGTTTGTGAAAAAAAAAAAAAGCGCGCGCCTCTGCAGCTGGTGTGAAACACATCCACCGGTCTGACCTAATTTTTCATGTCTGCTACAAAATTAGGTTATTTTTCAACATTTATTAGACCAGATAAATGCTGTTTTTAAACGCAGCCACAGTCTGACAAAGAATCTGAAGCTGACACAGTGACACAGCTAATATCTGCTAATTTATCTGGTTTACTATGTAATTAGATGGTGTTTTTCTTAGGCAGGGGAAAGTCAATATAGCACGCATAAGATAAAGTTAAGAAGGGATTAGATCCTTGGCTGAGGCGTGAGATTAGCTCAAACAGCAGTTAGTGTCAGAGGGTCTGTTCTGAACACTTGGCTCATGCACTATGCGCAATGAGGGTTAAAGTGCAGACTTTACACTATTTTGTGGGTGTGTTTGTGTGTTCAAGTCCCAAGTGTGCTGCTCTGGCAGTTAGGTCAGAATATAAATAAAAGGACCCGCCTTAACTATTAGACCATCCAGCCCCTCCCCTCTCATCCATTCTGTCCCCTTAAAGTACTGACCCAGGGCAGTTCGTCTTATTCCTGCCAATGCAAGCACATCTCCAGCCCATCCAGTACATCTCTTCATGTCCAGCCAAACAGACACAAATCCCACAGAGAGTGTGGATGCTTAAGAAACGTAAAGTTCGCCATGACTGTTAAAAGTGCAGGTCCTAATCCAGACTGACGTGCATACAAACAAAGACAAACACAGCACTAACTTTTAATTGCTTATTTTCCTTTTACTCTTATCTCTACCTATTTATGCTATAAATATTTCTCTACTAAGTTCAGTGAAGTAGCTTTAATCTATTAAGGTTACACATTTCCTCCAAGATCTTTTCTTTCAGGAATACATATCCGCTATCCATGCGGCAAGATTCTTATTAGAGACAATAAGACTGTGAATGGACACAGACCTTGTTTGTGGCTCTGCTGGATGGTTCTCTGGATGAAGCCCTGGACGTCTCTGTAGGTTTGGAGGAAGCTGTCCTGGAATCGGCTGGCCTGCTCGCTGCTCACCCCCAAGATACCCGACAGACGCTCGCGGCCTACACGTGATAAGACATATCAGGGAGGAGGAAACAATCAGTTCAGTCAGAAAAACGGCGATCTATGAAAATATTGTTTTATTACAGCAGCAGGAAAGCAGAAGTTACTGTTTGGCATCTAGGCTGCGAACTCCCCACTCCCCACAAATATAACACATATCAAACTGGCGAGTGATGAATAAAATATCCCCCCCCTGGAGCATACAGGCAGGCAGCGATGCAGGACAGCAGCGGTGCTGACATGCCAGTGGAGAGATGGGATATTTGAGAGGATGTGTTTGGGTTATGATGTCAGGAGACTGGGGTGTGTTAGGGTGTATGATGCAGCATGAATCTCTCGCATGTTTTGAATGCATTATTGGACAGGCATGATGTAAAATACATACATGTACATATGGTACATATGGTAAATGCAGTGATTAGCCTCGTGACATTTATTCACCTTGCTTGGAATTCCTTTCAAATGCAAATTACTTAAAAGATGCATTCTCTGCCAGGAGAGTTTAACAGGTGGTGATGATCACATTCACCTCGGTGCAATAATTCCTGACCAAAGATGGTGGTGACAAGCTAGGTGAAGCCAGAGGCAGAGAATAAAGATGAAAAGAGTAAAGTGAACAGAGGACAGACTGGACCAGAGGGTAGGAGAAAGGCAAAGGAAAAAAAAAGTAGAGCAAAATGAGTATGGGAGGGTGAAAAGGTCAAGATAAAAGTATCACAGATCACTGAGAGACTTAGACGTGAGTATTTGTATGTAGAGATGAAGACTGGAACACAAAAACCTAATGTCTATGTGTTTGCTCGGGAGGTGTTAAAGGCTTGCAACCTGCAGCCTGCAGCACAGGAGTGTAGAGGGTTTGCTAATGGACAGCATAGTTACTATGTGTTTTTCTAGTTTTGAGCTCAGAGGAGTGTGTGATGTTGTACGTACGGATAGTGACAGTGATTAAAGCAGAGACTCAAAATTACTACCATCATGTGACAGAAAACACACAGCCCTATTCTGTTGGATGTCTGGGATGTCCGACCTTCACAGGGAAACATCAATTGTAATTGCAGCTTGACTATTGAAATGAGGAATATTTCCTAAAATCTGGATTCCTTGAAATAAATTTGCAATACACACATATAAGAAAGTAATTTTGCTAAAATAATGAGAAAGTCTGGATCTGGTCAATTAAGCAATTTAGATACTTTAAATTCAATAAAATCAAATAGAAATTTACTCCATATTAAGTCTGTATTTGCATTGACTGACACATTTATGATGGATGGTGGATAGATATTAATAGGCACTGACTTTTATAAAGTCGTGTATTCAACGTTCCTTTTGAATGTGTTCGGTTCAGAATGAACTTTAACCCTCTTATACCTCAGTCAGCCATTGTGCCCTTTTTATCCTTGTTTGTTTTTTACTAAAGCAACATTCCTGAGAGCCATGTTAATGTTTTTCAGCAGGGCCATAATTTAGAAAGCCCCCCTGCTGGCCATTATAAAGAATGCAGGTTGAAGTCACTTCGACATTGCCATCTTTTATGTACAGTCTATACTCCTTCATCCTACTTTTTATCTTTCAGCATCATTGCGTGGCCTTCTTATTTGTGGCCCCACTGTTATGTATGTATGTGCATGGCTGTGCCCCTCCTCCCTGACCCGATTATTGTCTCGTTGAGTAGGCTTCTTTTAGTATTCTGTAACCATAGCAACACATCCCTCCATGAAGAGCTGTCTGTCTGCGTGGATCAGCGGCTCCTTACATTCCTCTTCTTGTTTCCCTCTCGGCCCCGCCTGCTCTTTGCCCGTGCATTTCCCCTACATTACCCTCTGCACACATCGCCTTTTAATTTTCACCTTTACCCTATATTTTGTTCATCAGACTACCTGCTCTCACGTTGCTGCCCTCTTTGAAACACTCAATGCACACTCTGCATTTTTTCTTTAACCTTTTCCTGTGCGATTTGTCCATGCATGTTTTGTCCCCCCCACGCATGTCACAGATGAGTAGCTTTTACATGTGGCTCTCATTGCTGTTATTGTTTATTTTTTTTATTGAGTTTACAAGAATTGACTCATTTAGTATCACATGCCTGAGAGTGACTGTGTTTGAGCTGTAAGTCCAGCTCAGACTGAAATGCCACAGAATGCCAAACCATCAGATTGAGTGTTTTTCATGAAGCATATTCAGTCCAAAGTGAGGAATCTTAAATGCAGATTCAGTGTTTCAGATCACCGTCATGATATTGTCTAACAAATCCACAGGAGCAGTAGTCCAGTTAGGTACAGTATAGTCAGAATAAGATTGTTATTTCCAACTACATAATTCATGTTTGGTGGGACTGCCAGACATCATCATCTTTCCGTGTGCAAACACACAATATCAGAAGCACACAGAGCAGAAACAAGAGCGCTCCACAGAACAGAACACCAACACGGAATGAGCGACTTTATGCTAGAAAGAATGATGAGAGGGGGGCGGGGGTGGGTTGCAAAGTGGCTTGAAGACCAAAGCAACCTTAAGGTAGTTATGGTGACAACAAGATTAAATATTTTTATTGACTAAGTGTTGAATGCAATATTATTTCATTTAGTTTTTTGTTTTGTTCTAAAGTCAATTATATTGTTTAATTAAGTTAATTTTTTCATGCCTACTTTTGCATATGTTGCTTCAGTTCAATCTCCAATACTCTTGATCCACAGATACAGAAACATGCTGAACCAGGACATTAGTGGAGCACATTCTCTACCAAGTCATCTGAATCAATTCTTTCTTTGTCCATGCTCTACCTCTCCAACAGCTTCATGAGACTCATGGCTCAGAAGTTTATGTGTAATCCTGATGACAAGCTTACAAACAGCAGTTACTTCAGATACCAGAATCAAAGAAGCAGGCTCCTGTGACACTGATCTGTGGTCACGTTTGTCCATGGTCATAAGAAAATGCACCTTTATATGAACCATAAATGGGTCACAAGTCACACAAACAGGTCTCTTTAAGGGCCACGTGGGTGTTTCATATATTTTTCTTCTTTTCAACTCTCTTCTGTCTATTTTTATTTTCCTCTATCCCTCCATTGCCCATCCCTTGATTCAGGACTGTGATTCACTACATAAAAGAAACAGGAGAACAGCTACAGTATGTCCCAGCAGAAATCGCTGGACATTTCTGAGTAAACACCTTCAGAGCTGGAAAACAAAGACAATGTAGAAATAACAAAAACTGCAGTTCCTCCATGTGCTGCTTAAAGCTGGTTTCAAAAAAAGGAAGTCCATCCCCACAGAACAAAACTGCAGACTCTTCTTGCTGTTTTTCTTTCACTTAAGTGCTGCACAGCACTCTAAATTATCTATAATGCTGACTCATTGACCCTATTTAAAATATGAACCGCTTGCATTTCTAAACCAGTAACATTTAAACCTGTTATGCTTTCATGTGGAAACATACACATCATTTTTCCAATTCATTGACAGAACGACTTTTCTGTGAGGTGTATTTGTACTCACCTGCTCCATAAACAACAGAGTACACAACGCGTTTGGCATGCTCTCTGTCCTCAGACGTCACCTCATTCTCACTCAACCCCTTCCTGAGAGACAGATTCAGAGAGATGCATTTTTCTATTAGTGAAAAAAAATTTGCAAAATATTTTATCCATTTTCACTGCCGTGGAAGTGACGAGTTATGATTTAAAGTTCACTGAAAACACCAAAGTGATTCCTGCTTTTAAAGAAAAACTGATGGTGCAGTAAAATAAGACTTTTTGTTTTAGAGACAAGTAAGCAAATGAAGTCTTTGGCTGACAAATATTAAACATTGATAAGTGAAAATATGGCTACTACTAAAGAGGAATGTGAGGTAAGTTTTCTGCCACTAAACAGAGCTTAAATATTGTTCAAGCTGATTAAGGTGTTTTTGGTAGCAATTTTAAAGAAATGGCCAAAGTAACACTTGGCAGAGAAAGTTAAAAGGCCGAAAGAGTAAGGGCAAAGATAAAAGCAAGAATAAAAGCCCATCGGGTGACAGATTATAAGAGCAAGAAAAAGCAGCAGAGTGCGAGATGTAGACGTTAAGGACGCATAAATACAGAAAAGAACAGAGGCTGCAGGAGAGGGAAAGACAGTTATGTAATGTGACTTGTAGAGAGCCGTAGTACTGGGGATCAGACAGGGTGGGATGACACGTCTGCAAAGTAGCATTTCTGGAGGGGCTGACAGGGAGCTGCCACAGCTGATCAGTGTTGAAGGAGTGCCCCACAGTACAAGTCTGGTGAGCTTCAGTGCCAGCCTTGCATAACGACGTGTGACTTCTTAGATATGATGACAGCACTGTGGCACACGCACATGCACAGATATTTATCTGTTAAATGACACGTGTAAGTAAATGGTGGGTAACCTATGCGGTCCAAAAGTGAGCATTTTCCTCCAATGGCATCTGTCTGAAGAAAAGGCTATTTTGGATTTTCATTGCCCCCTGCTGGAGTGGTATTAATGCACTGACGAGTAAAAAAAAACAAAAAAAAAACACCCAAAAAACAAAGTGTCTTTAATTTGTGGCAAGGCTAAATAACAAGCAGAGCAACAAGTTGTCCACATGATATTTAATCAATTCATTTTTTAATATGACAAAAGCTGAAAAAAAATTGAAAACATTCTGCAAGAGAAAGCAGAGTACCATTACTGAGCTTACTTCTCTCTTGGCTCTTGACGAAGGCGGTCGCACTTTCTCCCTCTCCCGTCCCTTATCTTTCCTGCTTGGCTTCCTGATGTCTCTGTCTAGTTTTGTCTACTTCTCTCCTCTACCCTGGAAGAGTCTCACAGTCTGTTGTCAAAACCTAAAATCCTATAAGAGGAACTATGGATTTGATCAGCTGGTCCCTAAATGCAATTGACACCCTCTTCTCGAAGAGAAGCCTGGGTTCGGGAGAGCCCGAGTGTCCTGGAGGGACGTTCCCTGCTGGATACACGATGGAGGATTGTGTGCCTAGCGGGACTGTACATTGAGGACATTGAAGACATCTACATTTTCGGACTCATGATAACGGGGCTCTTGCTGATCGGAGCTGGCTTGGCCCTGGCTATCGAAGAATAAAAGAAAGCAGAGACGGCTGCTCAAATTGCCAGAACGCTGCCCGCTATGCTGATTAAAACGGTGGAGCAAGTCGTGGC